>VZSC01002512.1:220378-236633 GCA_013398225.1 Steatornis caripensis
AGAAGAGTGTGGCCAGCAGGTCGAGGGAGGTGATCCTCCCCCTCTACTCTGTCCTGGTGAGGCCACACCTGAAGTACTGTGTCCAGTTCTGGGCTCCCCAGTTCAAGAAAGACAGGGAACTACTGGAGAGAGTCCAGTCCAGTGGAGGGCTACAAAGATGGTGAGGGGACTGGAGCACCTCTCCTATGAGGAAAGGCTGAGAGCCCTGGGTCTGTTCAACCTGGATAAGAGAAGACTGAGAGGGGATCTCACCAATGCTTATCAATATCTAAAGGGTGGGTGTCAAGGGGATGGGGCCAGGCTCTTTTCAGTGGTGCCCAGTGCCAGGACAAGGGGCAACAGGCACAAACTGGAACACAGGCAATTCCACCTGAACATGAGGAAGAACTTCTTTAATGTGAGGGTGACAGAGCCCTAGCACAGGCTGCCCAGGGAGGTTGTGGGGTCTCCTTCTCTGGAGAGATTCAAAACCCACCTGGACGCGTTGCTGTGCAACCTGCTCTAGAGGCACCTGCTTTAGCAGGGGGATTGGGCTGGATGATCTCCAGAGGTCCCTTCCAACCTCTGCCGTTCTCTGATTCTGTGATTCTGTTATTCTGTGATTCTGTATAAGCCCATTCAAAGTCAACCAATAAACTGCATGTGCACCAGCTATTCAAACTGTTGCACATCTGCGATAGGAGCTGAGAAACTATTTCTACAAGTCACTCACCTTGCAATGCCTTTGTTTCTCGTTCAACGATGAGAGTGGCAATGTAAAGTAATTTCCAGGTCCTTATGAGAGAGGCAACAAGAGAAAACAGAGACATCATAAAAACTAACCTTGCCTTGTTCAGACAACTCATCTCTTATCATAAAATAAGTAAAGCTGTAACATCAATGTAGCATTGACAGTCTTTGCTTTTTAAGGCTCTTCAGAAACAAGCCAGGTAAGGCTTGACAACCCATGAGCAAACACAGCCCTCCAGTGGAAGTGGAGGTCCCTGAATGGCAGGTGTAAACATACTGGCAATAGCTTGCTCATATCTCACAGATCATCAAAAGGTAATCTATAGACACTTTAGATTGAACTTCATTGGTCTAAACCCTTTGTTAACGTGTAGTAAGAAATAGAGTCCTCTCCTCAAAACATCAACAATCTAGACAGAGAAGACACATGTTGTGGAGGAGAAGGTGTCCACTAGAGAGGTGAAGTGGTTTATCCAGCAGCACTTAGCTTATCAGAGGCAGAGCTAATGGTCTCTCATAGCCCCATCCCTTGCTTTCATCTTCCTTAACTTACTGATTCTAACCTCTCGCTGTTTGATGCCTATTATTAACTTCTAACTCCTCGGAGCAAGAAATAAACCCTTTTGTACATTGGGAGATAAACCTCTGGGTACTGTGATATTAAAAGCAGAATTCCACAAACTGCTTAAATTACTGAATTAAATTACTTAAACTGCTTAAAATACGCATGTGGTGTGCAAAACATCAGCCTAGGTATTTATTTGCCAATTGACTATAGGAAAGAAAATAAAAGACTAGGCAGAAGAGGGCAGAGCTGGTCATTTAGCACTAGACCAGAGCTGGCTGGTTTGACTTTTACACCTGAATCCGCATAGGCTTCTGCTGTAGCTTGGGACAAATCTCCTTTCTTTCTGGGCTTCAGGATCTTAGCTGCCAAACATTCACTTCTCTGAAAACATCACTTTGAAACTACATCTTCAGCAGGCTTCATAACCTTAAGTCTGCTTGGCTTTATTTTTTATAGCCAGTGGTGGCAAAATCCCGTCTTGTTTTGTATTTAGGGAAACCACAAACACCACTTAATAACCCAGCAGCTGCTGAGTCTGATGCTTTGCCAGCTGCTAATTGCTGTGGTCTCTCCTCCACAGCAATGAANGCTTGGCATTATTTTTTATAGCCAGTGGTGGCAAAATCCCGTCTTGTTTTGTATTTAGGGAAACCACAAACACCACTTAATAACCCAGCAGCTGCTGAGTCTGATGCTTTGCCAGCTGCTAATTGCTGTGGTCTCTCCTCCACAGCAATGAATGGGTTTTGTGAGAGGGCAGACACAGTTCACTGTTCTTTGTTACTTTGGTAAACTGTGTAATTAAAAAAAAAATAAACTCAGAAGTAGCAAAAATGACTTAATTTTTTTTAAAGTTGTGATGTCAATAATTCGCCTACACAACTACTGCTGCATTTCTCATCACCTTCATGCCAAACAGATAACCAATCTCTCCCATGCTCTCCTGACGTGAACAAAAACTCCCTCTGCAGCAAACGATCTTCAGCATTAAGTATTACTGCTCCATTCAGGCTACTGTTGTAATGCTTTAGTCGAGCCATTAAAAATTAGTTGACTCATTTTTACAAAAAAAAACAAAAAAGCAAAAAAATGAATTTACAAAGTCAAAATATTTTCACTTGAACAGGTGATCGTCAATGGCCACATTACAGTTTGTAACTCCTTAGTAGTTGTAAAGTACTGCAATAGTGCAATAAAAAGAGGATTATATCTGTGGCTTATGCTGGCTGATGGGACACTTTCACGAGGCTATTATCAAGCCTGTTTGACATTAGAAAAACAATTTATCATTCCGTAGAACTGTATTTTATAACAAGAAATTCTAACTTACCTGCATCTCAGCGAATGATTACAGCTGGACCCCAGCTTTCTAGTGGGATTAACAATCAACAATTCATTTTCGAGAAAGGGAGTCACTGTTTTAAGTCTTGAAAACGGAAACTGCTCGTCTCCTAGGTAATATAAACTGAACGAGTGAAACCTGATCATCTCTCCTGGCACACTGTTCAAAACAGAACAGTAATGTGTCTTGTACAATCAGAAAGATAGGAGGAAACTATGGAGGCATTTGTTTAAAGTCGCAGGCTTTACCTGCCTCTTTTGAGTGCTCATCGGCATCAGCTCTAAGGCTGCGCACTTTGTACTTTCACAATAGCGACGGCACAACCTGAAGACACGCACGCTGGGGTGTCCAAAGCAGAGGGCAATTATCTGTGACCCTCTGTGAGACATGGGTAGCCTGTGCACTTGCAAGACAAGAAGTCACTCGATCACATCAATCTTGCATGAACATGTGCAGAAGACTCCCCAGGAAGAGCCCGCTTTCCATGTGCCATTCCTACAGGAATGAACTGGAGGATCTGGCTAGCTCCCCATTTCAGAAGCTACTTTATTAGTAACTTTCATCTCATCCAACTTCTGCTCTCTCTTTGATATTAACTTTACTGCAATACCAAAGTAGCAAGAAATACTTCTTGACTCTTAGCACCTCTTCCTAGTATGGCTTCTACCTTTTTTTGAGAAGAACTTTGTCCCCATAAAAAACTTGAAACTGCTGTATGGAATTATGGTAACCTTCTGAAGTCATATAACTGACCTGAAATTCTAACCCCCATCGTGTTTGCTCTTTGACATTTTACACCAGATTTGTATTTTGGGTATTCTTGGGACAGTAAATTGTGCACTAAAGACAAATATTCTGTTAGGCACACATTACTCCTAACAATACATTATACAAATGTTCAGACAGGTCTTTCTAATAAAATTTTAAATTAAAGTGGTTTTCCTAAGTAACTGAAACCTCTTTTTTTGTCATTAAAATGTATTTTGGTTACTGTACATGCTAACCAGTTCCCACATTGGACTAGGTGGGTGAGCCACTCTCTGCCAGAAAGCCTCTAACTTTATTTTTAATAACTAAGCAATGGAATAAGTGTTTATGTCCTGCCTTATGCATTTTATGAAGCATCAATGCTTTGGTGGTCATTTTAACCTGGGATGTGGCTATACTGCAGAGTAACATTAAAAAAAGCAGAAAGATTGAAGTCCTTGCCTCTTAAATTAATTCTTCATGGTATAATTTATTCACAGTATAATTTATTTAGCTTAAACTTACTGTGGCTTTTATCTGGGAATTGTATGTGACTGTTCAGTAGTTTTACAGAGAGGAGGGTATCACATAGCCTAACGCATGTGCCTGAATCAGGAGCTTGGTACTGTCCCTGGAGAAGCTGATGCCTCCAAGAGCGACTGAAGGTGCCAGGGCTGGGAGCTGGACTGCAGGCAACACAGGACGTCCCAGCTGCCTGCTGGAGGGAGCTATCTGCCAGGCAAGCGCCTTCCTCCAGGTACTGCTGCTGTGTGCCTGACAAAAGCCACGCCGGCTGAATAAGGTTCAGTTCACATCAGTAATTCAAATCACTGTGGAATACTGTGATTATCTGTAGTACTGAAAAAGCTAAAATTTAACTTTAAATCTAAACATTATTGTGGCATTAAAGGCATCTGAGCAATTGTAACTGCCTATAGAGATAGAAAATAAAAAAGCCCCGACAGTCTATTTTTTATTAATTGGAAATGTGTGGTTACAATCCCATCACTTAAATGTCAAAGCTGTTTTAAGCATCTTTATGACATCCACAGTTATAACCCCATCATATCTAGTACATAAAAGTTATACACTGTCACTCTCTACTGTATTTTGTTACATGGTGGTATTTATATATTAAAAAACAACCTTAAGATACAGTAAATCTGAAGAGCTCCAAATTACAGAGTGTCAGAGTCCCTTACTACGGAGTTCACTCTGTAAAATTTCTACCCTCAGGAATCTTCCTAGGAGGAACATTCCCACATCTTCCAGGAATATTCCCTGCCTGCGATCTGAAGGGTGCCTAGATCAGAGAGGGCACTAGCTGAAGGGTTTTAACTAACCACAGCTTAAGCTGATTGGGAACTCCAGTGTTGTAGGCAGAGGTTAGTCCTTGTCCGTGCCCCCTTTCCAACTGCCTTCCCAACCGCATTGCCCTGCTTACATCAGACTGTCTAACCCATCCAATTGAAAAATAAACTTTGTTCTTCTTTTTTCTTTTCTGGCAATCATAGTTTTCAGCTGGACCAGGGAGCAAAACTGGCATACTCCAAGGCTGAGCAATTCTGAGTCCTCATACAAGGAAGGCCGCAGCAACAACAAGTGACAGACAACAGGTCTCCCCCTGTCGCCTCCTTTATGGACATGCTGTCCTAAATTAGCTTGAGTTTGTCTTTAAACCCCACTCTAAGGTATCTGGCTGTGTATTGTTGTAGTGAGCAAATTCAGTGCTGCATATGTTTCTCTGCTCTTTCTTTTTAGTAGAAACTAGATTTTTCTTTCCAGGGGAGACTTTTTGGGTTTTGATAATATTCTGTTCCCAGTTGGAAGTAAGTTGCCTGCTCATTGATGAAAGTAGAACTAAACAAAGTGCTTTTGCCCTTCCATATTGAACTCAGTTAAAAAGATTTAGAAGCTTGATCAGTATTTGAAGAATAACAATTGCTTTAATCTTTCCTGAAAAGCAGGGCTGGGTGATTTGTTTCTCTGTCTCTCAGAGACACAGCTGGCTAACAAGCGTTACAGAAGACATACACACTAATGTTATGAAACACAGAAGATTCATTCTAACATATTTTTGTTTTTAAAGTTAATATTGCCTTAAAACTCTTTTGGATTGTCAGTGGTAGGGTTCCAACCACTGCATGCTGCTGTCTGGAAACTCAAGCTTCCTTTCAATACAAATGAGTAATAGCAGATAAAAAACAGCATAAGGGCTCTTGAGACTGACATGAGCTGAGCAACACCATACAGAAATCTCTCAATGCCACCTCTGCCTAGCTAGAGATCTGTTTGTTTCCTCTTCTGCATTTATGTCCTCATTATGGCAATACTGTTTCACGTGCCTCAGTGCGATAATTGTTCCCTTCGCCATTAGCTGCAAGTAAGGTGGAAGAAGTACTTGTGATTCCTAATTTTTGCTTACCCTTCTCCCCCGGACTTGTTCAGGACAAAAAAAGTCCCAGCTGTCAACTCTAATTAAAATATGGTGAAACTCACAGTGTATAAAACATGGTAAAAATCAGGCAAAACAGGAATGCAAGTACATATTAGACATTCATGCATGAAAACCCCAACAAACATGTGATGGAAGCTGTCCCTCTCACTACAAGTCATACCAGTGCTAAAGTCCCAATGTTGATCCAAAAAGAATTTTTGTGTGTTCCAAACAGCTCTGTAACTGTGTGCCTCTAGAGCACATCATACCGATGAGCTTATTGGTAGCTTGAGGCATCCTATCCTTATTATGAAGACAATGTGAAGCTCCATTCTTGTGTCGTACTTGAAATAAGCAGGAGTTGTGAGGTGAATCAGCAAAGACATGCAGGCAGGCTGCTCCTCCCCAGAATGCATTAGGCTGGCTATCGCATGATAACGACATCTGTGGGACACAGCATCAGATTTGCTCTGCTCCCTACAGAGGCTCCTCTGAAACTCAAATGATAAGGGGATGCGAGTCTCAAGAAAAGCAGAAACTGCTATTAAGTTCTGAATGGCCACGGCATACAGCACAATACTGAGTGTGGAATCCCTAAGGAAATTATTTAAAGGGAAAATAAATCTCAGAAACAATGTCAGGTTTGTAAAAGGAAGGGGGTTTTGCATGGTTAATTTCAGGAGAGATAGTCAGATATTAAGAGGATGGATGACTCAGAAATACCACAGATGTTTACAGTTACCTATAAAGGCACACCTGCAGAGGTACACCTTTATAGAGTCTCTTCTATAAAAAGATTCCAGACAATTTTATAAGCCTTGATGGATTGAGCATTTCAACATCCTGTTGGTTCAGATGATAGCAACGTAATATTCACATTAAAGATAAAACAAGACACTTTCCCACAGTCATAAAGCAAAACTAGAAACAGTAAGCAGTCCAAGCTTTTCTCCACTGCAGAGTTAATCTGGACAGCTGGCACCTGCTCACTGTATGCTGAGTACTGGCACTCACCCAACCCTATTTCTAAGTCCCTCTCTGCTTCTTCTCTTTCTACACATAAAGCCTTATCTGACAACTCCTCATACGGAGAATATTTTCTCTCCAGCCGATGGTGTTCTTTGTACTGCGTATGATTTCTTCACCCATCGATGATGTCTGGGACTTACCTGTCCTTTATAGGAGAGATGGGAAGCACTAGAGAACTAGCAGCAATCTTAACTATCCTAGCCACCATTATCAGGCAAATGTGTTCTAGGATAAACCCATCCACCACCTGGAAAATATCGTTATGACCCTGACTGATTTTGTGTCAGAAGTTTTACCTGCGTGCATGGGGTCAGTTAATGACAGTAACTGCTGGGAAGGGGTGCGTGTGCTGATAAGCAAGCGCACTTCTTGGTGCAGTGATGTAAATCCCCATATATAATGTCAATTACTAGGGAGCTGTACACAGAACGTCTCTTACAGCACTGCAAAAAACTCCCCCTTCCCTCAAGAAAACCCAAGGCTCATGGAAAAAACTCGTATTGACTTCTTTCAATTACACAAACACGAACACAAACGAGAGCAGCAACCTTCACTCAGACTTTACTTTCTACTCAATGGTTTCCAAACAAAATCAGGTGGGTGGCATATGCTGCCAAAACAATAGCTACCAGATTAGCAGATGGTATGTTGTGAATTAAATGTTGACACAAACCCCAGACATACCACTCAATCCTCTCTTGATAGTAAAACTTATTTCCCTACTATTTTTCTCACCTCATGGTATTTACACATACCAAAAAACCCTCTTTACATACTCCATCTGGATTTAGAAGAGACAAGTTAACCTGCAATATCCTATTACTCTGCTATCTTTCAAAAAAAAAAAATGCGGTTCGATTACTGCAAAAGAAAACATAGAGCAAGTGGTTCTGAGATCCTGGATGCCTCGACATTTGTGTCCCACTCTGCCTCCACAGCTGCAATAACCAAGGCCCTCTCACACACCCTCCAGATGCAGAAAAGTGTGAGCTGGGGTCGGTGAGCCCGGAACTACGCATGTACTAATCCTCCAGCTGGCTGCAGCTAAATCCCTGTCATATTATCCATCACATCTCAGTTCTGCCCGCCTAAGAGAGCACTAATCTGGGTCTCTCCCCACCCCCGAGTTACCGTTTTTTCTGAAGCTTGAAGTTTCTACCCTTCTTTCTAACACAGTTGAAGCTGTTCAATGGCATTGAAGTCAGTAGGAACAGAAAGGGATCCACGAGCAGGCAGATGCGATTGCATGGGCTTTGTTTCCTCTGGACTCCAGGTGATTTTATTAATTTTACTGTTTTCAAATAATAGAAAACAGAACACAGACACAAAGTGGCATTTACATAACCAGGAGTTTCCAGATGCCTGGAATCTTGAGCTGAGACCTAAAACACAGAAACTGGATGCTTAAATTGCTGCGTACCTTTTCTGCTCGAACGAGATCACTTCCTGGGACGCATATCTGCATGAAATGCCATTTCCCAATCCCAGCACTTAGGATCAACAGACACAGGGGTCTTGCCGCTTCTCTTTTTCCATTTCCTGTGTTTCAAATATAACTGTTGCCAGCCTGAGTACCAAGGTTTGCACTGGCTGGACGAACCTTGTATGGCTCTCAGGGGTTTTACAGAAGATTACCAAACTCTTTTCAGTGGTGCCCAGTGACAGGACAAGGGGCAACGGGCACAAACTGGAGCACAGGCAGTTCCACCTGAACGTGAGGAAGAACTTCTTTACTGTGAGGGTGACAGAGCCCTGGCACAGGCTGCCCAGGGAGGCTGTGGAGTCTCCTTCTCTGGAGATATTCAAGACCTGCCTGGACTCATTCCTGTGCAACCTGCTCTGGGGGCACCTGCTTTAGCAGGGGGAGTTGGACTGGGTGATCTCCAGAGGTCCCTTCCAACCCCTGGCGTTCCGTGATTCCGTGACCAGCCGTTAGCAGGGGGCACCACTCAACGCCCACCGGGCCGAGGGGTTGCGGAGGGGGGGGCGCGGAGGGGGGGGCGCGGAGGAGAGGCTCAGCGGTGAAGCGCTCCTCTTCCAACCGAGCAGGCTTCGCGCCCCACCTCCCGTTTAGTATCCGGAGCTGTGCTTGGGAAGGAAGACCCACAGCCCCGGCGTAGGAGGACATCTACGACCTCTGACACCCTCCGCCGACCCCGCCGGCCGCCTGAGGGGACGGGCGGGGCGGGGCCCGTAGCTCTCCCGCCCGCTCCGGCGGCCTCCGCCCAGGAGGGGGCGCAAGCGCGCAGGCCGGCGGCGCTCGCTCCGCGGGGGAGGCTCCGTTGGCGGCGCGGGGTGAGTAGGGGCGGGGGAAAGGAGCGAGGGGGGGCGCGGGACCTCTCCCGCAGCCCGCGAGGCGTTTGCCATCACCCTCCGCCTTCTGAGGCTCCCGGGGTGGTCTGGCCTGGCTCGTTAACGTTCCGGGCGTGCCCGCCGGGCTTTTCCTCTGGGAAACTAACTACCCCCTTCGTCCCCCGGCCTAAAGGCGGTAGTGGCGTCAGGAGCCCCCTCACCCACCGCCCGGGGGGAGGTTTCTGCCGTTTCCTTCGCCGCCCTCACGGTTTGTGCTGCTGGGGGCCGGTGCGGGGCCCAGTCAGGCCGAGCTTCTGGGCGGTTGCGCCTCACGCGTGGCCCGGCAGCGCGTCCCCTTGTGCCTGGCAGTTGTGCCCCTGGGGTCGCATTCGGCCGACCTCCACGCTGCCCTTCGTTCCCTGCGGCGCCTAGGGCCCCGCGGGAGGGGTCCCGAGGCGGTTGCTGGGTTGAGTTTGTGTGAATCCTGCCCCTGTGCCCCCGGCTGTGCTGCCCTTGTGTAAGCTACGGGGCAGGGGGGTCCTTGGCACCGTGTCTCCTCTGCCCCGCAGTAAGCCGGATTAACCAAGGGGGTGCTTTGTTCACCTTTGCTGGGGCGACATCTTGCAGGTAACCTGCCCTTGCGTGTAAAAGTGAGACTTGAGTCCTAGGGCTGCTGGGGTGGGTGGATAAAATCACTGCACTACAATGGAGCGTGGGCTGTCCTCTCACATGTAAGGTTTTAAAAAAAAAACAGTGCCCTAGCATTGTCTTTTTAGCCAGTGGTCTGAGGGCTGCTTCTTGGTCCTCAAGTTAGGTAAAGCATTAGCCAAAGGCAAGCAAAAAAGCCCAAGCCCATTATCAGGAGGCTTACATTTGCTGTATGAAGATGTGCATCTCCGGAAGTTAATTTTAGGATGCACAAAATTGGCAAGATTGAAAATCAGTGTGTTTAAGTGGGGAATGTTAGGTAATACCAAAGGCAATTGTTAATGTACATGCAAACCAACATTCATGCTGTAAGAAGACAAGCTGAGCGTGAACTTATATTCAGTGGATGTAGTTCGTTCAGTTTTATAAAAATGACATCTATTTTCCGTTGTGTTTTTAGGAAGTATTCAACATTAATTAAAATGTCTTCCACCAAACCTCCAAATGAAAATGAAACACCCAAAGAGAGAAAACCAGGACTGAGGAGTGTTCAGACAACTATGCTCTTCCGAGCTGTGAACCCAGAGCTTTTCATTAAACCTGTAAGAGGCTCATTTTAAGAGAAACTAAATAGGCTTGGAAGGACATGGTTGCATAGATTAAAATAATCATCACAATTCTGTGTGCATTATATAACCGTCTCTTGTTATGCAAACCACTCAGTAGCATAACTAAAAATATTTTTACTTTTTGTCCACTCTGATTGTTAAGAGCCCAGAACATTACGTTGTTTATTCCAGCTTTTATTTCACTGTTATATTGTCTGATTCTTTTGTACCTCGTCAAGTTGCTTTCAGAAAGATTGTTTACAGGCATGTTACCTGTGTAATTTGACAAGTTAATTAATAGGAGTCCTCTTTAATATTTAAAAGAGAACAAATGGTAAAATGCAAGCTCTTTGATATGAAAGGGGATTTTGTGTAGCTTTTCAATATTTGGGCTATTTCTTTTTCTTGCTTTTATAATTAAGTTGATGATACTTAGGTTTTATTTACACTTGCGGAACCCAGCAAGACTGGATGAAATTTTGTGCGTATAATAAAAGTAGATTTTGTGATGATAATACATGATCTGTTTTAAAGGAATATAATCAAGGTTGCTTAGCAGGAGCAGAGTGCATTGTCGCAGTAGTATATTCAGATGAATTCTGTTAGAGGTTTGTATCAGTTACCTTTAGTAATTGCTTTTGGCATGTTCATTCATGCTGAAGCAGCATTTGCGACCAGCAAAAGACTGAGCACTGGGCAATGTGATGTTCTGTCTCCAGAAAGTCTTCTTTTTCAAAGAGAATTCCTTTTGCTATCGTAAAATTAAGTCTCCCTTCTTGCTACGTATCGAAGTAATTTGGATCAGTCTGCAAGAAGGCAATGATGATTTTTGCAGATGTCACAATAGTTTGCTGTTCACTTTCTAAGCTAAGATAGAAGAATGTAATGTTTGTGTTGAATGAAAAATGCTTTGACTAAAAACAAGTACTGATTTTTTCTTTCTTGTCAGAACAAACCTGTGATGGCATTTGGACTCATAGCAATTACCCTCTGTGTGGCCTACCTTGGTTATTTGCATGCAACAGTAGAGAATAAAAAGGACCTCTATGAAGCCATTGACAGTGAAGGGTCCAGGTATATGAGGAAGAAAACTTCCAAGTGGGACTAAGAACGTAAGGAAGGAAATAAGCAAATCAGTCACAGAACTTTTCAAGGCAAATACTATTTTTTTCTCTGTTCATTGGAATAATGGATAAATGTCTCTCTTGCTGTTTAATCCAATTTAAGTTCCTGCATAAAATGCCATGCCTGTACAAATAAATTGCAATTAACATACATGCGAACATAAAAGTGATTTTAAGAATTGTTGTCTGCGATCTCCACAGTATGTCAGAAGACATGAAATTACCTCAGACGTGCAGTCAAGACTGGTAAATGCCTTAAAAATTTACTTCATAGTTCAGCTCCCTTCTCTCTTTGATTTGATTAAGTGAAAACAGAGGCTTGTCTTTTGTGTTTTAAAGAGAAAGCATAGTGCATTGTGCGTGAAAAGAAAAAAGTTGATCTCTTGATCTGTTTAAAGCTGATAATTAAAAGTGGTGCGAGTAAAATAATTTTAAGGCAAGAAAGATCTGGTAAAGCAGTTACTGAAGGGTTTTATTTAATAAAGGAATTTGTAAAATACTGGCCAAAATAGTCCTTGGATGCTAGTATACTCTTGCTTACAAATGGAAAAAAAAAAAATCAGTGGCTAGATAAAGGAGGAATAATGAAGTGAGCGCTTTTGCCAAGAGAAAGGCAGGAAGAACTCGGCCATTACCTTTCCTCTTTGGCATCTGACAGCAGATCAGTGAACATACCAGTGTCATCTGGCCAATCAATATATATAACTCTAGGCCAGAGCTTGTGGGAAGTTCTTGACTAGTCAGCAGGACTGGTTTATTTAAGCTACATTCAAAAATTAAATTTCTCTATATTGCAAAGTACGTTATGTAACCGTAATTTATTATGGGTTACTGAACTCAAAATAAGGAATGGAAAGTCTAAAATCAATAACAGACACAAAGAAAAGAACGTATTGACGTGAACAGCCCCGCATGTGGGTTGGAGGTGACCCCTTGGCAGTATGCTGTTTGGTGTGGCTGGAGTGGCAGGTGGGCGTTGTGGTGTTTCCTTAGCATGTGAGGTGGTCCCCGGTGAGCCTTTACTTTAAGCAAAATGTACAGGGTGGGAGCTTTCCTGTTCCAGCACTGAGACCTTCTCCTGTGAGCTTCTGCAGCTACTTCTATGTGCCTGGCATTTCCTAGGTGGTATCCCATTAACCAAATTCCAGAACATGTGGTGGGAGAGCACATACCAGGCCGTGCCCTTTTTCCAGCACAAACACTTATTAATATTCTGGTTGCATTTTTCCATTCAGCTCCTCATATTTACAGCCCTCTCAAGAGCTCCCAAGAAGCTGAGAGACCTCTTTGTTAACCCTCTTCTGGCCAAGGTGGCTTCTGCCAGACAAAAGAAGAAAGAACATGCAGGGACATCTGCTTTGCCGCTCTGGGAATTGCTGTGGGTTTTGTTATTGAACATAAAAAAGGTGACTGACTGCCTTGAGGGACAGCAGTTCATGGGTTTTCTCTGTATCTCCCTCTGAATCCTTCGCTTTGAACCTGTGATTTTCCTCCTGCTCATGTTTTATGGTTACCTGTATCCTAAA
Source organism: Steatornis caripensis (assembly GCA_013398225.1). NCBI lineage: Eukaryota > Metazoa > Chordata > Aves > Caprimulgiformes > Steatornithidae > Steatornis > Steatornis caripensis. The sequence continues at coordinate 233,429 of VZSC01002512.1, forward strand.
TTCAGCTGGGCCTTGGTTTTTCTACCTCCTTCTTGGGAAGGGAAGTGAGCTCTAAATCTGATAAAGCTATAAAAAAATAGCATTTTTACAGCCTTTAAAAGCATACTCTGCTCTGTGAGCCTAGCTGCCTCACAACAGCAAGGTCTTGGGCAAATCCAGAAGCTTGCAAGTGAGGAAACTACTCACCTTTTGATGGGTGAAGGAATTTTCCAGGTGAATTGACCAAATATCCAGAACTGTCACATGTTGTGCATATCCTATAGAATATGTTTTGTTTGATAGGATGTGATGGATCTTTAGAATTAATCTGTTCTTTTAAAAAGGGTTGCACAGGATTTTAGCTCTCTTCATTAAAATGCATGAGTCATGTTTGCATGAATTTAACTAAATTATTCTAAAAACAGAGCTACAGTAAGCATTTTAACATGTTTTTCTGCAGGCTTTTAAAATATATGCTTTGATTCTTATACCTGCAGATGATTCGAAGTGAAAAAGCCCAGTCTCTCATTTTCATGTATTTGAGAATAATGCAGGATTTGAGTTCTCGAAATCTTGAATTATGTTTTGTGAAGTGAAGATGGACCTGGAAGTTACTGAGGGAAAAGGAAGGGGGAGAGGTGAAAGAGAAGGGTGTAGGACTGACCTGGGCAGGTTCTAGGTGATGTGTCTGCCAACAGTAATTCATAAAAAAGCTGTGTGAGTTGGGGCTTCTTAACTGTTGCATGAAGTAAAGTCCTATTAACCAGGTTAGTTTAGAACTGCCTAGGCTGAAGGAAGAGCGAGTATTTAGACTTGTCCTTATTTTTAAGGAGTTTCTCCATATTTGTTTGTGGCAGCTGCTCTGCTCACAGTTAACTCTCTTAATGCTGCAAAAATTATATATACAAAGGAGATAAAGCAGTGCAAATACAGAGAAGAATGTAGTAAATTAATAGGTTTTACAGTATCAATACTGGCATCTGCTGGTTTAAGTACCTGATTTATATACATAAAAAATACGTGTATATAGGGATTAGAGGGGAAAAAACCCCACCCAAACACAACTACATCGGTAACAACATTTGTTCACTGAACTCTGAAAGCATGGCCCCCCTTATGCATCTGGAGGATAAGCAAACAGCACCAATACAATTTATTTTGTTCCATTTTTCTCAATCATCTCATCTTCAATATAGTAATAATTATCTACAGTGGATGATAGCTGGCTTGACAGGAACTGTGAGCCAAGATGATTTCCCGGGCAGAGGCTCTTTCAGGTTTTTGCCTATTCCTTATTGTCTGCGCTGACTTTCACATCTTTACCCAGAACAGCAACAAAATGCCATGATTCAGACATCTCAAGCAGTAGCTATTACACTGCTCCTAAAATCTCCTTAGACTGCATGGTTTGAATAGGACTTGTTAACATTCAACGATAAAACGCATTAAAAAGCCAAAGCCTGTTGTGATGCTGCTTATTACCAGAGAAAGTTTGTTTGTGAGCAAAGCCAGCCCCGCCTAGTGACAGTTGCTACGTAGGGAGCTGTACTAAGCCTGGAAGGGGTCACTTCATACAACCCTCCCTGATCATCGTCTGCCTACAGCATGTTACTGAGTTATCAGCATGTGTGAATCCTAATCTAAAGGCGAACGTTTCAGCTAACCTGGTAAAAAGTAATGGTCAGTGATTTTTCTCCCTTCACCAGCTTGCATGTTTTCTGTAGCAACAAGTGTTTTGCCTGCGAGCAAGGGATCTATCAGGAATAGAGTTCTGGCGTCTTAGTAACTGCATTACAGAAAAATATGAGACTACCATAATGATTAGAAGTCCTGATCTGGACTCCTTTGTTTGTTGTGCTGTATGTTCAAAAATAATACCACCGCCACCTTCCAATGCTACTTTTGATCGGATTCGGGAGTATAAGCCTTTCATAACGCGGTATTACACTCATCGTGATATACTGGGTAAGTTTGTTTCTGAAATCCTTTCCTTGCAATCTGAGATTTAGGAAAAGTCAAAGAGCTGTTGTATGCATTTGTTCTTGAGAGTAATGAAGGCATTCACATCTAGGTAAGAACGAACTGCACTTACCTTTTGAGTATTAATAAATCCTGCATATTCAGAGGGGAAACAGGGTCAGCCGTCCTGTGGTGCATGAAGGCATTCAGACTTGGGCATAATGAAGTGCAAAAGAGAATTGGCTGTAAGACTGTTAGGAAATGTTTTGTAAGGCTCAAGTAGTTTGGCAAGAACTATGCTTTTCTTAACATTTGCAAGATCATCCCCTCATACTTCAACAGGACACAGCTGGGATGTTTTATGCTGAACCCCACCTTCTTATACCTGATTCTGGCTGCTGATAGCAGGATGAGGCTCTGCAGAGCCTTCTCGAGGTTTGATTTTTTTTCTGACATACCACAATCACAACCTTAACGATGAAGGAAAGCATATGGTAGCATTCATATGTTTGAGGATCTAGCAAGGATCTGAAGTATCTTTATATGCTGCACCTAATTGTCATAGAGGTTTCTGATCAGAAGTGTGAAGTTCTGTAGAAATCATGTTGTACATTTTAATGAATGTGTGTTGTGAAGAGGGGTGTGCTTGGTTTCTATTTTAAACAATGTCAAGAGATGATCAGTGTACTGAGAGCTCTGGCAGCAGGGTGAGTGCTGTACGTGTCTCAGAACACGAGGCTTCAGCCCTGTGTTGACACACAGAGCATAAAACAGCTCCAGAAGGTCAGAGACCGTCTCTTTTTAAATTATTTTCTTTTTACTACTTAATATAATGGACTGGGGAAAAGTTATGCAGTCGGAACACAACATGGTTGTTGCTAAAATTTTTGCGCTGTTGGACTTACATTTTGCTGATTTAAATCAATTGACCCCTTTGTCCCATTCTGCTGCTGTTTCCCTTGTACTTTGTGTTAGCTCCATGAGAGGGCTGTGCCCACCCATGTGGAGTGGGGAAGAAGACTGGAGTGAAAGAGGGAGACTTAATCCTGCAGTGGCTGTGTGAAAGCTAGGTCTCCTGTGACTCTGAATGGCAGAGCGCAGAGGGTAGTGATCGGTGGTGCGGAGTCTGGTTGGAGGCCTGTGACCAGCGGTGTTCCCCAGGGGTCAGTGCTGGGTCCAGTCCTGTTCAACGTATTCATCAATGATTTGGACGAAGGGACAGAGTGTACCCTCAGCAAGTTTGCTGATGATACAAAGCTGGGGGGAG
>VZSC01002512.1:237630-263236 GCA_013398225.1 Steatornis caripensis
GTTGTGGAGTCTCCTTCTCTGGAGATATTCAAAACCCGCCTGGATGCATTCCTGTGCAACCTGCTCTAGGCTAACCTGCTTTAGCAGGGGGGTTGGACTAGATGATCTCTAGAGGTCCCTTCCAACCCCTACCATTCTATGATTCTATGATTCTATGATTCTATTCCTTTTTCATTTTCCTTTGTAATAACCCAGGGAAATGTGACTCTTTGGCCCTGTCAAGCACAGAGAATGGGGTCCAAAGCAATGGCCGCGCTTGGCACTGAGTAGGAAAGGTGGAGGGGGAGGATCTGAAATCCCACTGTTGGGGGGAGTTTTGGGTTGCAGAAAGTCATCTTTTCCACCTCCGTGTGCAGTGGCGTCTCTTCTAGGCAATCCTTGGTGCTGAAGAACAACAGCCTTTCAAATGAGTTAGCAGGGCTACCTGTTTGCTTTCACAGCATGTCCATGGGAGGACCTGGTGATGCTAACATCTTAGACCCCATTGATGTTGCTAAAGGGAACATCCCTGGCCTAGGCCCTGTGAAGCAGTGTGGCTCGCCTCCATGCTGTTTCGCTCCCCCTTTCTAGAAGGAATTAGCTGTACTCCTGCAGCACTGGGCCTACTCGGGCTCTGGACAGAAGCAGCAGCCCTAGAGACAGAGGGATTGCTTTGTATGTGCATGCTGTGTTCCAAACACCTGAAATACTCTGCCATATCCCCCTGAGAATATTTATTATGTGCCCCAAGAGTGGCATGAAGGAATCTGAGGGCATTTCAGGACCTCGCTGAAAGCCTTGCAGGACTCTAAGGGCACAGGGAGCCAAAGATGGCAGTGTGTCACTAGTAGCATCTACAGGGAGCAAAGCCATCCCTCAAGCTGCTGCGAGGTTCAATTGCAGACAGAAATGGGTGAATCATTCCCAAGAAAGCTGAGGACTGACCTATAGCTTGTGCCGTGTGGATGGTGGTCAGGACAAGGAGTCAGGAGGGACACCCATGATGCTGTCCTGTTGTGCAGCCTTGCCTAGAAGGTGAGAGGTGGGTTCAGCACCTTCCTGTTACATTCATGGAACTGCAAAAGCAATAATAATCGTGGTTTCCTGTATGTGAAATGAGGGTGCATGGTTTTTAGCCTTTTGGTTTTTAATTCAGCTGCAGAGCCAAGCAAAAGGGGTCAGGAGAGAGGCACGGGTTTTTGCACTCTGGTTGTTTGCTGTGCATGATCCGCTTGTGTTGATTGTGCAGAGATTGGAGCAGACATTCAAAAACAACAACATGAAAAGAAGGAGGCAGAGATACAAGAGCGCATTGAAAAAATGAAAGCTGAACTTTGGTCTCAGGTAAATTAAATTACGCTCCTGTCATTTAAATGGTGATTCTTTGGAATAATTACCATAGCATAAGGACAGTTAATAAAGAACTTTGAAGTCACTGCTATAAAGCTGTCATTAGTTTAGCTTGTCCTTTGTTCACAGATTTCTGTGTGCACATATTTCTCCAGTTTCTGATGACAACAAAGCATACTTTGAATTATTAACAAATGTTACATCTGGTCTGAAAATGGCCTCTAAAGCACACGGAAGTTATCAGTTGGTAAAGCTGTTCCCTACACTGCTATGTAAGATTCTGAAACTGCCCTGTTAAATAGACCTACAGTGGTTACAACTGTGGTGGCTCAGTGCTGTTGTGTGGCCACATGTTAACAGGAATCAGTGCAATAAAATTGTCAAATAAGCCAAAATGTATTTTGCCATCTGTTTTTAAATTTAATTTGCTCTGATGTCTTAAATAGAAAATAGAGAACTACTGATTATGTAACCTCTGCTTCATTTTAATAGGATGTTAATAGAATGTGAACAGCTATACTTAAATAATAACTTGTTTTAAAGGCTGAAATGCTCAAGCAAGATGCAGTGGATAAAGCTCTCAAAGAGGCAGCCGCTAATCACAGTGCATTTGTACAAGACCTTAAACAAAATCTTGGAGAGGAATTAAGGGTATGGACCATTTTCCTTTCATTACCATGGTAATAGCCAGCATGTTTTTGACAAACAAGAATGTCATTCTGTGTAAAAAAAAAAAATGGGTTTTTTTAAATGCTTGCCATAACCAGAACCTTCATTCATCTGAGGTTTGAATTCTAGCGCCAGGAGTAGTACTTGTCCTGAAAGATAGCTACGTTTGTGCTAGATGAGATGTGAGCATGAGCTAGGTGGATTTTTAATTCACTTCCAGCACATTTCACTTTTTTTTTAGTGAATGAAGTTTGTGATTCCCTGGCAGGCCTTGATTCAGCCAGCCACTGAACTTGATTAGGTGGATTTATTAAGGGCAGCTAAATACAGGCTTAACTAAACCAGTCCTGAAGTTTAATGTCCATCGAAGCTAGAAAGCTATTTAGCTGATTTACTGAACCTGGACCCTAAGTGGGGTGAAGAAGAAGAACTGCCAGCATATGTCTATTCCTAAATGAAGAACACCAGCTGTAGCTTTGTATGTCTATATATGCTTTGCATATGCTTTATATGGTTGTTTGGATATTGGAGAAAAGACTCAGAGATATACAAAGAGAAAGGAAGGCAACTGCCTTCTGGATCTGAGCCTTCCTGCTTTCTGTGCCACTTTGCAGGGCTTTTTGCCACTAGAGCATCTGAGCACTCCTCAGACAGACACTACGCAGTCCGTCTAACACCGGTCATGCTTAGTCTTGCAGCCTCCCACCAACAGATTAAGGGTGCACAGAGAATTGCTGGAGTGTTTTGCTTTGAAATGTTATTTTATACAAGTTTCTACATAGCTATCTGTTTATACTGTAGGCAGTTAAAGCAATGTGCTTGGCATCTCAAGAGGAAAAGCAGGGAGGTTTACAGTGGTCTTAAGTTTCTGGCAGAGTTCATTTCATCTTATGGAGCTATTTTCCAAGGGAGCTCTGTCTTTTTGCTGTCATAGTATCTGCTGACAATACTTGGCAGAAGCTCAATTCCTCATGTTTCACCATTCGATTACTTGCTATAAACCTATTACATGTCTTCGTAGACCTGAGTACTCAGGATTTGGACATGTACCATTTGTCCTGATAACATTGGTCCAGTGACTAAGGCCTAGAGAGCAGATACAGAATTCTACAGCTGAAACAAAAGAAGAGGCAGATACAATGAAAGTAATTGCAAGATGTGTCAGATTGGTGTTTTGTGTTTCTTGCAGTTCATTTAAGAGGTGTCTTAACAGAGAGCTAACTGCTCACTAGCAGCAAATTGGGAGAGGTAGCGGCAGAAAATTTACTCGGCGTCTGTCTAAGCAAACAGATAGTGGCAGCCAACAAGACATCTCACTGAATGAGTGATTGAAGTGTTCGTACATGTAGGATAGGTCAAAGACAACTGCTTTCAGCTGATAGCCTCAGAACGGCTTTTTGTGGCAGTGCTGATGCGGCTGTTCCAACACCACTAATGGTCAAATAGCTTTAGTTAGGCTTGTTGTATTCAGGTCCTGTTATTTGTCACTCCACTTGTCAGCAGTAGACAACTGGTATCCACAAAAATACACAGAATACAGACTTACAGTTGGGTGTGCAAAAGTTTTACGGCAAACCTCATGTAACTCTGCTCATCCTGTATTAGAAAACCCACCAAGATCTAAGCAGCCAGAGCTTTCCCAATAATGTCTCGCTACAGAGGATGCACTTGTCAAGGGTCTTGGAAAAAAATGAGAATGGTGGCAAAGCAGTGTAGATGACTGGGCAGTGAGTTAACTGGGTTGGATTCCTGTCCTGGATGGTCAGGTTTGGTGTGGCCTATAATGGCAACAGAGATATATTGGTATATATAGAGTTGTGTGAGATTCCAGATGTGTGTATGTCCATCCAGGCCACCTAAGATCAGTGTTGTCATACCTTTATGTATCAGTCCCAGCAATATCTTGCTGACAAGCATGCCAAGGACTGGGCTTCTCCATCTCACTCTAAAGCCACGCCACCAAGCATGTGAGCTTGTGAAGAGAATTTATCAGGGAACTTTTTGTGCCTTATGTAGAAAACATGGATGATGTGGAACGATGCTACAAGTCGTCACTGTAATTGGCCTGTAATATTTTCCTGAAGTCTGTTCTGCTGGGCTTTGCTGGGGATTGTCTAAAGACAACTGAGCAATAAGCTGTTGTCACTACTTACGTCTATGTTTAACTTTCTTTAAGGAAGAGGTGAGGAAGGCAAAGGAAGAGATGCAGCAGTACATGGAGGATGAGCTGAAGAGAGAGGCTGAAGCTGCAGAGCAGCGCATGGCTCACAGACTTCATTGCGCCTTCATGGAGTGTGCCCAGGAGAAGATGCAAGCGGTGGCCGAAGCCAGGAAACAGGAGAGGGAGGCAGCCCTGAAGGAAGCAGCCAGGCAGCACAGGTGCTCTTAGTGTTTCCCCTGACTTGGCTGGCAAACGCGCTGTGCTAAAGAAAATGACTGGAATTGCATCAGTGTTGCTCAGATGCACATCTTCTAGGAAAAGATCGATAGACCCTTTAGAAAAAAAACTTATTTGGAAAAGTCAAGTGACCAGCAAGAGTTGCAGGCTCACTCTCTCTTGCTGACGACCCATGTAGAAATAAAACATATTTTGTTCCTAAAAGCAAGTATCACAAAGCCAAACAAGGATCCAAAAGTCTGGCTTTTTATGGCTGATTTAAAGTAACCAGAAATAAAGATCTCAGAGGCCTGTTGTGCCATTCATGACATCTATGCAAAACTGAAAGAGACGTGTTGATATGGAAGTCTGCAGAGTGCAGGAGATTCTGCCCGTATAGATTAGGTGTTGTGAATTAAACAGCTTTGATGTCAAAATAGTAACACACCCCTCTCCCTTAAGAGTAGAATACATTTCATTTTTTGACAGCACGAACGACAAAATAACACTATATTCTCACAATGAAAAGATCAGTTCAGGTGTGTTCCTTTGTAAGATTTTTTTTTTTAACAGAGTCATGCTTAAGTTTTGATCCATTATCTAATACCTTCATTTTTCACTATTAAAACATGCCCTTTCTGACAAAGATTAGTTGCATTCCACATAAACATAGTTGGTCTCTTTATCTTCTCATGTTAGCAGAGTTCTGTGAAAATATCTCCAGGAAAGTGGAGGGAGCAATAACAGAGGGCAGAAATTGTTTTCTCTACATTGAAGTATTTGGCTCAGTAAGCTTAATGGATGCCTGATGCACCATTCTTTATGTGTACCTGAGCCAACTCTGGTGAATAGTACCCATAATGCTTTGACTACATTATATAAATTATATGTTTTATTACTGACCGCTAGCATAAAGATGTTCTCAGTACCACTTAAACAAAATCACAGGTGAATCTGTAGTCTAGAAAACCGTTCTTAGGTTTCACTTCAAGATGGCATTTTTACTTTGGGGCAGAATTTTTCAAAGTCTGTTTGAAAATCAGTGTGTACTTGCTAGCTCAAAGAGAGACCTGAACAAAGAGTGAAATAGGAATCCTTTAAGTTGTATTTTTTATTTGGAAGCAAGCATCATTAAATTATCACTGGATGCGACACATGCAGAAATAGAATCTTCTGCAGCTGCCTTGCTCTGCATCATCAGTGGCCTTCTTTTACCCTATTTTTTTTCAGAGGTTCTACATCAAGGTCTGATTTCATGTATATTTATAGTTGAATAAGAGAGGTTTTACAACAACCTGAATAGACTTAAATTGCTTTTTAAAATAATCTTTAATAACAGCTGTTCCCCACAAATCTTTTCTTCTTTTTCTTTTTTAAATAGAAAGCAGTTAGAGCAACTCAAAGAAGAAAGAATGTTAGCTGAGGAACTATATCATAAGAGAATGGAGCAATTAAACAAAGAAAAATGTAATGATATTAATACTGCCCTAAGTATCAAACAAAAAGAGAATCAGATTGAGACTGAAAAACGGCTCAAAGAAGCAGAGACCCTACATCTTGATGAGCTGGAAAAAGTGACGGTTATGCTGAAAGCAGCAGAAGAACAGGTAAAGACTCTCACGCAAAAACTGGAAAAGATGACAGATTGGAAGAACAGCCTGGAAACTGAAATACAAGAAACAAGACAAGCTTTTCAAAAGTATATTGATGCCACGTTTCCTAACCTGGCCCCTGGACAAGCAGATTTTATTCTGCCATTCAGAAAGGCATTTCAGCAGAAGGAGACCCTAGAAGAAGCAGAGGACAGTGAGAAGGAATATAAGAGAACTAGTATTTAAAGTGCTGGGATTCACTGCCATAGAAGCCAAAGAACTACGAATAGGTGATGCTGAAAAATAAATTCATCTCTGTTCACTGAATTGTATGAGTGTCGTTAGAACGATTCAGAGAAAAATAACCACCACTATTAAATAATGAAGTGATGAGCCGTGCTTAGAAATTATGCATTAATTTATGTTTTACAAGTGCTAGAGCAGAGGTTGGGACTTGTAGCACTTGAGGAGCTTCCCGCTGAATCCTCCTTGAGACGGCAAAAACCTGAAAATCTGATCAGAAAATCTGTTGCTTAGTTAAGCATCAGCACTTGGACTGTGAGGACTGTTGGCTCTGCTCCTGAATGCTTGGGTGTGGAGTAAGACGCACAAACTTTGAACACCTGCAGCTTGGGTTCTGAGATTTACAGGGCAGTTATTCTATGTAACTGTGTGTGTGTCTATGGAGAGTACTTGCAAGTGAGTGGTTACAAGATCTGAAAACTCACCTGGCTTGAGAGACAGCTTTTGTGCAAAAAGTGTGTGCCAGCAGGCATGCAAAATAACTTTCCTGTGGGAGGACTCAAGTTTATCTATTCACACGTGCTTGAAGCCTGCATGGCTTTAGGCCAGCCTTAATACATTGATTGGGCCTGAGATTCAGCCTGCATGAAATGAATGATTTGTCTTCACTGTATAATAAGACTTCTCAAAGCATTCACTTAATATTCACTAAAGCTTTGTGTCTGCCGATCTCCTTTATTACCTGTTAATCTGAAAACACTGTATAGCATCTTGAGTGTGAGCTGAGGTATGTAAAGGAGCTGGTCTTTACTGTAAGTAATAAAAAGTATAATACGGTGAAGGAAACTCTGTAGGCATCTTGTTTAAGGGAGTTTTTAAGAGAGCAATCTGTACAGCCTTTGTTTCCTCGTGCTTAAAAACAACCCCAGAAAACAAAAACGCAGAATGATCTCACAGATACCCATCAGTCTACCAAACTAAGAAGTGAAGACAAGTGAAGTCGTTCATTTCTCATGGAACAGTTTAATTTGTATAAAATGCTTTGAACAGATACTTGGCATGCTCTGGCACTATTTCTGACATAAATGCCTGTGAAACCTTACCTCACTGAGTTGTGGAAGCTCTTTCTGTGGAGAGCTGATGCTCCCTGTTCATTTCCCCTCTTATGCTCCCAATGAAAAGAATCCGAACTTCCATGTTCACAGCTGTCTAATCAAATGCATAAACTGCACAGAGCCCAAGACAAAACTCGTGTTTACATCTTAAAAGTTCTTCAGCAGTCTGAAACACCCCATAAGCTCTATGAACCACTTTTTAAAGAAAACATTTACATATGCATTAAGCATAAAAGTCTTCTGAAACTACACGAGTGAAATACTGGAACTAAAGTATTAGCAGCTGCATCCTGAAATACCTAAAGCTGATGAATGCTCTCTGTTGGGTTAGCTAATTAAAGGCTCACCTCAGCACACACCATGGACCCCAGAGGCACAGTGGCAGCTGGAGGAACCCCAACAAGCCAGTCAAAGGAACGAGCCTCCAATGCAGCCTTTCCCGGAGCATCCCAGGAGGGCATCAGCCCCATGGGCTGGGAGTAAGACCCATCACCATGAATCAGCCACAGAGGCTTTCTGGAGCACCTTGCAGGCTGAGGGTGGATACAGCCTAGAGGTATGGGACTCCTTATGGGATGCAGGGAAGAGCATCTTGGGGTTATAGAAAGGCTTATTATGGGATGTTTAATGAAACAACCAAAGGTTGTGAAGGAGGGATCAAAGTGGTCTGGAGAAGAAAAAGAGTGGGAAAAGAGAGAGATAAGGGTATAAAATGATTACATTTTGGTTTACTGCTTTCAAATGTCAAGGTGAAGTCGTGTTGGCTCTGCTTAGAAACAGCATGTCCTCTTAAGTCTGTGCCCTTGGCTGTGTAGAGATGAAAGGAGCAACAGCTTGGCCTAAGTGAAGAGTTCTGCAACATAAATGGATAGACAAGATAGCAAGCAGTAGAATTGCTATGGAACCTGGAGAGCCATTTGCCAGGGATACTGTTTGCTATTTCAAGGAAATATTTTAGGAAGTATCTGACTAAGCTTGATTTAAGAGATATTTTTTTCCCTTCTAGTTGTACTCATTGGACAATATTAATTACACTTGACTTGCAAGCCTAAAAAAGCCCGACGTTTTTCATATTCTTTAAGTTTCTACATGTCAGATACATATGAAATCTGTGAGTACATGAGCTATTGGTAGTTAACAAAAATCAGGAGTTCAGACATACAAGCAAGCCTTTCATTGCATGAAGCAGAGACAGCATATGTTTGCTGGCTTGATTTTGTTCCTGTTTGAGAAGGATTGCAACATGAAAAGTAACACTACTCACTTTACTTGCACTCTGAAACAGAGAGAGCATGAATGCATGCTTTTTGACTGTTCATCTGAATGATACAAATAAAGAAGCTTTCAGATAACATCTGGACGCTAGGGTACCGGTGATGGCACATATTGACAGCAGAGTGCATGAGACAAAACCTAGAATGGGGAGCTGTAATGCTGCAACAAATTAAACAGAAAGCAGGATTTCTCAATTAGTCATTCAGGAGATGTCTAAAATTGCCAGAAAGTACCATAGTCTCAGGAACAGTGAAACTTTCTGTCTAAGGCAATGTTATAAAAGACTGAAAAGTGGGTTGTCTAATTACTGTAGCTGAGCAACTGAACTACTAGGGAGCTGTGGCGTACGGCTGATAAGCAGCTAATTAATAAACCAAAGACATCTTGCTCGTTAGTCACTCAAAGGTCTGCAGAAGAGATCTGTGATGTCTTAAAAGGAGGATATGCAGATTGTGAAAACTGAATGCCTGGCATGGAGAAATGAAGTGTGAAAGGAACTAATGCTGGTTGCATTTGGAGTGTGAGTGCAGGCTGTCTGTGCATGTGAGGCAATTAAGGAACTGCAGCGCCTCGCAGGCAACAGACTGCAGAATAAATACACTCTGTCTATACATGGATGTAGTGTACCCACACAGATATAAACCGAGTAATTGTGATTTAAGTTACTGATGTGATTTCCTTTGTTGGGCTTAATTAACAGCACTTCAGCGTTATGTTTGCTGCTAGTTAAAATACAGACTGAGTAAAGGAATATGAGTGCCTAATCACAAAATGGATCAAAGGAATGGTGAGAGATGCAGATGCTGGAACAACTGGCATTAATATTGGCTAGTAGGTACAGTACATGGGTGTTTTGGGGATATCTAGGAAAGGGTTCTGCCTGGGGCTGTGTCGGCAGTGACTACAGGGAAAGACAAATCCTGGAAAGAAGAATGAGCCAACAACGATAGAAACATCCTGGGGAGTGAGGAAATCTGTACCTCCTCCGTTGCAGTTTACTCAGAGTAGCAGTTAACATGTCACCTTAGCCTTCTTTGGCCAGCTAGCAAACCATGAGTTAGATAAACAGCTTGACTAACAACAGCTAGTAAACTAACTCCAAGGAGACAGATAAATAAAACTACTGTACCCCAGCTGTGACATGGCCTGCCCAAATCTTGTCACTTCTCCTAGCTATCATCAACAGTTTGTCTTGATCTTTATTGAAACAAACTACCACTATGTTTTGGCTTCTTCTAAGAGTATGGCTGTCTTGTTTTTATGACTGGAGCTTTTTTTTCTTTTGTGTACTTGAACATTTCCGATATACAGCTGCAGTTCCTTGTTGTGCTTGTCCTAAAACTTGAGTGAGTAAACAAAAATTCTACCCATCAAGGTGTCTGAGCACAATATTTTTCCAGTATTTTTATGATAAGATTACGTTCTTCCTTCCTCTAACACTTTCCAAAAGGCGCAGGCACTTTCAATTTTTTGTTTGAAAACTTAAGCCACACTGTAAATGGAATAATGCTGGTGGAAGTTGAGCTCCACTCCATTATGTCTTCTCTTGCAGCTTCTTGTGAAATTCTACTACTGATGCCAGAGTAGTTGTCAGGCTCTGGGTACTACTGCTGCTGGACAGAAAAGCTGCAGTCCCTTCTCTGTACTGCTTATGGCATCCCACAATGATTCCTGATTGTTGTGAGGTGTTTTTTTTCCTTGCCTGCCAAGTACTGCAAGTATTAGATTTTGGAAAAGAGTAGTTTAACTACTAGCTAGCATCTGAGCTACTTTGACTCTATACCTAAGGTGTTAACCATCTTTGATATGTTTCTGATAGTCCCTCTTCAGTATGAGGTTTATAATCCTGATTTATACTCAGTTCTGATTTTCAATGTGTATTTAAAAGTCAGTGACCTGGAACTTCAGCCTTAAACTTCACCTCAATGAATCTTACAATTTCCATATATCAGTAGGAATCTGATATTGAGACAGTTATTCTAGTGAGCAGCTGAAGCCCTTCTGTGACATTCCCTTTAAAATACTAAATCTGTTTGTCTGCAAGAAATGCTTGTTTCTGGGTCAACTGACTAGATGGTTCCATCCCATCCATAAAACCTGTTTCCTGCTCTCCTGCTTCTAGCTGAACAACCGCACCATTCACATTTGGTGACTTTTCAGATGTTGTATCTCATTTCTCAGTTACAAAGGACATTTCTAATAGCGATAATAATCTCTACTTGAATGTATCCTTTCCTATATTTTGAGTAAACTGGTTTTCTGTATACTGTTGTATTATAAACACGCTTTGTATATAGCAATGAAACTTGGAGACTTTTGAAATAAAGGCCATTGTAATAAAAGGAGATTAATTCTTAGAAAGATCACCTGAGCTACAACATTTAATTATATTAAACCTTTAGATCTGACTGTCATGAGAAAATGACTGGGGAGTCAACTCCCAAAATACTGTTCAGTGGGATATACATTCTCTTACGTTCCCAGCCTGACTTCATATATGATCTACGTAAGCTGTTGTTTACACATATAGCCTTAAATAGCCTTGGAATGCATCTCTTGGACATCCCAAACCTCTTCCTCTAAGGTCTAGCATCTTACTTCTGATCGCCAAATACTTGGTCTTTCTGGCTTGTGACTCAGTGGCTGCAAGGATGGAGAAATCAGCATGCCAACACTTGCTAACTAAAGTAAGCTAGCAAGAAGGTCTCCCTAGCCATGTATTCTAGATTCAAAGCTTAGTTCAGCGGTGTTCAACAGGTTTTCATAAAACATGAATTCAAACAGAAGTGTTCTTAGATGGTGCAAGTAATGTGTGTGCGAGTAAATGCATAACTGCTGTGCTCGTGCCCCATTCCCTTTAACCTGACTTCTAACTCAGGATATATGGTGAGGACATGATAGGTATGTTCCTTTGTCCTCTGTGTCACCTCAGAGAATCCTGGTCAGACCACATGTATACAAGCATATTCTTGCTTTTGAGTACATCGTTGTGAGAATATGAGTGAAACCAATTTTGTTTTAAATCAAATTTGCCCATGAAATGTAATGCACAAGAAAAGAGCCCTTTGTGTTTGAGGGAGAGGAAGGTATAACACTGAAAAGGTACTGCAAAGGGAAATCATAATGCTTCTTTGAGTCTTTTCATTCGTTTGTCATTAAGTAGAACCAACACAAAAGGTTTTGAGTAGCTGCACGCTCAAAGCTCATGTTCTCTCAATTCTTGTTTAGCTAGATAAAAAAAGGAGCGCTTTTTCTTTTGGGCACCGGCTTGCAGTATTTAAGGCATTTTATGGCTAAGGTTGCTTTACAGTCTTTGTAGTAACACACATGGGTGCAAGATAATGAGTTAGAAATGAATCATTTATACAGCTCACCTGGTATTTCAACAGAAAAAGCATGAAAAATCCATAGCAGAAACTCGTGGAGGCCCTTGCCAAGTTGTAGTAGGAGCTGCCATGGTTTAACATGCATGCAAGTCATCTGAAGACGGGCAGCCCTAGAAAAAGGGAAGTGTAGCTTATAGCACTTGTGAAGAGGACCTTTATGGAGAGCTGCTGGCAAACACTACGGGAAAGTGCCAGAAAATACCAAAGGCCTGCAAAGCACTACGCTTGAAACATTTCTAAAAAAATATCTCAACGCCAGCTGAGTCAGCACTGAATCTCAAGTGTCAGTGTTCCTCAAGGTACTGCAGGGCTAAAAGGCAGCATTAAAGATAGGATCCTTTGGAAGCAACTCTTAGTACAGACTCTCCCCATTTGTACAGAAGGAGGGTTTCCTCTTTAAAACTAGAAAGTTACTCTGGACTCTGGAGCTATATGTTGAAAACGGATTGCGCCCCTTCACTTTCTGAATCACGTAATAAAAGTACCCTCGCCTTGCTAAGTAGACATTAGCATTACCTTGAAGTAAGGCCGAATTTTCACAAAATGAAGTGTCCCATAGTAAAATTGGATTAAGGTATTGTCCT
The DNA here is from genome assembly GCA_013398225.1 of Steatornis caripensis. NCBI lineage: Eukaryota > Metazoa > Chordata > Aves > Caprimulgiformes > Steatornithidae > Steatornis > Steatornis caripensis. The sequence goes on from VZSC01002512.1 coordinate 250,201, forward strand.
CCCCACCCCCTTCTTTTATTCTGGCCCAGCCATTTGCTGTGGTGCTGTGGACTGGATCATAGACCCAATTCCTCTTTAAAAGGGGAGAGCTGAGAGTCTAGGCGGCACAGATACATGTAGATCTTTTTTTATAAAACACGACCTTTGCTCTTGATTCAGTAGAGAACAAGGTAAATGCTTGCTGGCATGTTTAATGCATTATCATCAGTCATGTGGGGAATGCAGAGGAGGAGCTGGCAGCTCCTGTGTGTTTGTGTTAAGCTTTTCCTAAACTCTTTCACCTCTGAGATTGACTCTGTTTTGTTTTGTGTTGTTTTAGGCTTTTTTTACAAAACTTGTTTCTCCACTAGAAGCTAAAACTCACCTTAGTGATCATTTGTGAGTGATAACTTGGACAAGTCTAGGTTTACAGTTAACTACATGAGGTGTGTTTCTTTACAGGGCAACTCCTGAAATCCACAACAGAAAATAAAACAAATCGTAAATGTGTTTGACTTCTGACTTTCATCTATAAATATACCTAACTCAAACATTGCATCCTTGTGTCAATGGATAAGAAGCAGAAAGCAAAGACAACATATGTCATCACTGTAATGAGGAAGAGGAGGCAGTTCAAGGAAATAAAAAATAGCTGCATCTCCCATTTTTTAATGTGTTTAATCAATATCAGAAAATAGCTGTTAAACCATTATTCTTGTAACCAGCTTATATTAGTTACCCATTCTGTTTAGGAACTGATTAAATATAAATAGTAATTTGTCTATGGATAATTGAACATGGAAACTGGGTAACATTCAAGAATATATATACAATTGAAAATACCCGTCTCTTGGTTATTAAACAGATAGGGCTCTATACAAGACTTGCTGACTTTTCCTGGAGAAAGACTCCTAAATGGTTTGGAATACTTTATTTGTTAGGAAAGAAATCCGATCTCCATCAGAAACTGGGCTGATCCTTTCTTCTCTGCCAAACTGCATTAGATGAAACTGATGGCCGTAGTCAAGAGCAGAAACTTCCCATGCCAACGCACAAGCCACGTGAAAGAAACTGTGTTTCAAAGCGTAACTTGGATAAGGCTGTAATACTCCGTTCAGTTCAGTAAGCTGAGCTTTGTAAGTGAAGGCTTGGAATTACTAACTTTACTGCCAAGGGAAAGTTCTTATGCTTTTAATTCTGCTGCCAAAAGGGGCTTTATTGGCAGGGTACTGGAGAGTTCCTGGCTGACTTTGCTGAAAACCTTGCAATGTTACAGAAACCACTAGCCACCCAGCATATGGGACATGAACTGTAATTCAGTGACATTATTACTGGTCAATTAGAGATGCACCCATGTGACTGAGACCTTGATCTGTGTCTATGCTGTGCAAGCTGACACATGCTCTTGCAGGCTTGCCAATTCTGAACTGAGCTCCGTAGAGACCATCCTCTACAGGGCTTTCACCAAGGACAATGAGGAGTTGGATTCCTTTCATAGTATGACATGGGACCACTGTGATCTCCCCAGAGGACCCCTGGGAAGCTGCCAAAAAGACAGCAAAACTTTATTTTATTCCATTCAGAAGGAAAATAACCTGGGATTCTTGAAGCACACCAGCAAAGCTCTTTCAGTACGTGCCCCCAGTCTTTGTAGCTTTAAATCCAAGGCTAAGACATTGGAATGTACATTGTTCAAAGATCCTCCTGAACAAAAAGCTTCTAATATTGTAAAAGCTTGAAAGCCTTAGCTTCATCTGTTCCTGTGTTTGGTTCTACCTAAGCAGCAATTTGTTGAGTGACTTGGAGTGGGTCTTGAAACTCTGGCAATGGAAGAGGACGTTCACGGTGTTGAAAGACTGCTGGAAAGAACTGAGCTCATTTGGAAGTGAATAATATGGGTTCAACTCTATAAGCCCTAGAAGTTTCTGAAGTTCCTGCTGCTTGGGTTTTATTTTCTTTACTAAAATGATTTTTCCTTTGAGAACACTAAAACTGCGTATCATTCTTTTCCTTTAGCAAAAAAATTAGCTTTCGAATACTGTAATCCTGAACACAAAATCAGTATACATCTTATTTTAATTGCCTGCCAGCCTTGCTTAGGACAAACAGATCTGTGCTTCTGCAATTTACTAATCTGTTCTCACCCAAATGCTGGCACAGGAAGCAGACTGGAAAACCTGAGAGGTACGTTTTTGTCTAAAGCCTAGGGAAACAGCAAGAACTATTACGACCCCACAGGGAGCATGGCAGCTGGTGTTAGGTGTCTCAATATGTTCCTGTCAGGCCTCTTTCCTCTTGGACACCAAGTGTTTTGGTAAATCCAATTTACGGCATTAAGGAGTGTCTGAGTTCAAACCTTCTGTGTGGACTTGTCACTGTGAGCAAGGGTCCCAGTGCTGCTGCAGATCTCCTTCCACAACTCCTGCCACTAAAGCTCTTACAGCACCTTCTAGTGAATTATCTTTTCAAAAGTTGAAATAGTCCTGCCAGTAGAAATTTTTGCAGCCATGATAATAACAATAATGTGCTGGAAAAGCTGGATGCCAGCTGGTATCCGTGTGACTTTTTACTGAGGCTGGCAAAGCTCTTTGCCTTTCCCTTTCCCTTGCAAGCTGTCTTAATGAATCTGATGTGTGTGGACCAGAGAAGTGGTGAGTCTGCCGAGACTGTTAAAGGATTGACAATAGTTCAAAACCCACCTTTTTGAATGTATGCTGGAGGCATGAACTTCTTGAGCAATATTTTGCAGCAGTTTCTTTCTCCCCCCACCCCGGAAGCGACAGTCGTGCGGTGTCACTGTATGTGTGCATACAGCATGTCTGCAGAGAGGAGGCACCACAACTTTTTTTTAAAGTATTTCAATGGTTTTGACTAATCTACTGGAGTCAGAGTCAAGGAAACTAGAAACAGCACAGAAACTTGTGAAAGCTGGCAAACTAGCATCTTTGAGGAATTACAATACGCATACACAGTCATCTCTTAGCTTTATTTCACCCTCGCACACACGCCCCCAAGCTGTATGCATAGCCCATTTTTCTTACCTGTTGTATTTTTTTCTTCTCTTCTTGACTCCAAATGGTGGAAATGTTCACTCTGCTACCGTCAGTACAGGTAAGAGGGAAACACCTTTCCTTTAGCTGCAGGCCTCTAGTTAGCCCCAAGTCTTCCATGGGTCATGGAAGGATGTTTTTCCTTCACATGCTGGTCAGAAGCCCCTTCTGCAGCTCATTGCAAGGCTGCTCTGAGTTACCAGGGTAGGGACTTATTTACAAGCAAAGTAGTCCAATGACTGCCTCACCCCCCAGATGACACAGATGTGGGTACTAAGAATATCTGTCTTCATTAGAAGTAAGGGATGCAATGCAGGAACAAAGCAAGACGCTATTTCATGCCTGCCATGAGTAAAATAACATTCCAGTTTGTTATCACATAAGTGTTTGATCCGCTGCTTGTATTTTAAGGTGTGGCTTGGGCAGGTTCTACTTGGTTGGGACATAAACAGGTTTACTGCCAGATATGCCCGTTGATTTGTAGTTATTAACTCAAGCTTTTGGGGAAGTTTTTTACATTGTGGATGTTTTTCAGGCACTTCTAGAAGAAGTCTGATATAGATAGCATACAGATCTTAGCAGTCGGTAAACTTATATACTTTCGTTTGATATTCTGTATTTATTTACCCATTTAAATGCCCGTTATATAGAACACTGTGAAGCCTCCAGTGTAAGCAAGAGGTCAAAGAAATGGCCAGTGATCTTTCAGCAAAACGTCCTTCTAGACTTTCAGAGCTACTTTTGAGAGCAGTTTGTGTATTCAGGGTCATCCACAAAGCTTAGAAATAAGCTTTAATGCCAGCGTGGGCTTCCTTCAAAAACTCTTACTCTAGGAAGAAGAGAATATTCTTCAGTGTGAAGTAAAAAGGAATGTCCTTTTGCAGAGCGGTAAAGCTGGCTGGAGGGGCTGAAGGTCTTCTGAAGTAAAGAATTGCATCAAGTGCAGCCTCCAGGCTTGGAACTAGCATGAAAATCTTTGCTTTGCTCAAAGTGTTGTCCATTTTTTACAAATCTGTAAGTTAATGCTTTGATAGTGTAAGTCATAGCTCAATCCTGAGTTCTGTCTTCGTGAAACACACTCGTGTCAATATTTAACGTGTGTTGTCTTTTAAACCTCAGCCTAGAGCCCACTTACATTTTAAATTAATTCTATCACTAACTGAACTTTGAAACGAGATTGTGAAACCTGAAGTTTCACAGTTATGTTTTAAGTCCTAAAGTTTCTTTAGGTTACAGCTTCAAGTGAAGTGTAGGTAAATTCTATCGAAGTTCTCAGCCTGGTGTGTGCAAGCTTAAAGACAGCTAATGTGATGTGTCTCTTGTAAACACAAATGACTCAGTCCTTCAAACACTATAAATCAAGGATTTTACAATCAGATTAAGTTGATGATTGAGCGAGTAAAGGAACTACACTCACTTAAGAATAGAGAAACCATGTGAAGTTGAGCTAGGAGCAGCATTTCAAGATCACCACTGCTTAAACATCAGCATGATGGTGACACCAGTGGGGAGAATTGAATGAAGTTAAAAAAACTGAACAAAGCCAGACTAGAGATGAAGCCCACAGAAAACTAACTAAAGCAGAAGAAAACCGTGGAAGAAAATCAAAACAAAAACTTCCTTGACTGTCCTACAAAGCTGATCATACCCACGTGATCACCCAGATGACCCAGCATTTCTAAGAACAAGTATCCTTTGTCCATTACTGAGGGACTTAAGATTGAAATAGCATGAAATTGCATGTGTATTAAGCTAGAACTAACCATGAAGAATAGTATAAAGAAACTTGGTTGAACAGAGAGCATTATGCTTTATGCTTAGCTGGTTCAAAATTCATTTCAGTGAGATAATCTTGTTAGTTCAGTTTTCAAATGGAACAACACGGGGGTCAGCTAGTCAAAGAAAGTCAGGTTGTAACAGAAACTATTGTGAGTTGCTTTTTTGTCCATAAATATTGTGTTTAAGTGTGTTTGTTTTAGCTCAAAAGACAACAAATCTAAACTATCTTCTAAAGCAGAGCCAAATATTCCATAGTAAAGGAAAAAATCAAACTCAGATCATCAGAGATTTTAGTGTCTTATCTATAATGCCTCTTCTCTCACATGCAGAATGCCCACAATTTGCAACACTGGTATGGGATACTCATCTAGGTCGGTGAAAAGCCCTTTCGCCACTCTCAGAAAGCGATGTAAGTAGCTGGTTTAGGAGTCACAAGACTTGCAAAAGCTAGGAATTCTGAGAAGTTAGTAAACTATATGCAATTCAACCTTGAAAGGATCGCTTGGCTCTGGCAGGAATAAAAATGAGAGATTCACTTCCCTCTTGACCTCCCCCTAGGTTAGAAGACAGCAAGGGCTCTTCTGAAAGGCCAGATACTGCCCACAACTTGGTCCATGTCTAGGTCAGCAGAGGGGTTCACTGTTGCTTCGTCTTGCATTGAAGACTTGGGCTACAAAGTAAGACCTAGATTCTGAGAGGCAGAAACAGGAATGGAAATTGAAACAGGTGATTTCCCCACGAGTGAGTGAGTTCTGCAAAGATATAAGGAAGGCTGCAGTCAGTAAAGGCCCAAGTCAGGTATATGAAGTCTTTGTTTCTAATGCAGCCAACTATAACCAGTTATCTAGTTAAAGACATTTAAATACATACTAGGAACTCTGGAAGATGTCAGTTGGGCTACTCAGGACTTAAAGATATTTCTTACAGCTCTTTGCTCTTCTTGGTTGATGCTGAGACCAAGACAGCTATTAGCATGCTACCTCCCTCATGTGCATGTCAAGATGTGTGTAATCCTCCTCCTAGGCACCACTACAGATCTCTCTAGAAGAAATTCTGTTTAAAATGAGACTTAATGTTGACAAAGAAACAGTGGTTTTGGTAGAAGTGTGATCTGCTTTCGGACAAGGGGCTTGTGGCGTTGCCCAGTGACTCTCTTGAAATGATGACAGCTTCTGACACTGCAAGGGACCAGATCATGCTCATGGCTGATAGTCATGTCTTTTGCATCCTAGTATATCTCCATGGAGCTGTTAAAAGGAAACACCAGAGGAAGCAACTAGGACAGCTTTGGCAGCACAAACTCAATGCAAATGTAGGGATTTTCTCTTTGCTTTTTCCAAGTAATCCTAGATGTTGCAAATGACCAACTGGAAAGAGCTGCCCACAACAAGGGCTTTTTGGAAGCTGTTGTTTCACATTATATTTCTCAGTAAAGCAATGTCTTGCTGTGGCACATGAGAGCATTTGTCTTATATATCTATAAATATTTAAAACTCTTCTAGTCTGCCATTAAGACATCCTGTGCTCAAAATGACCTGCCAGCAGACTCGTTTCTAACTGTCCCAAAACTGTAAAGGATAGATACTCTCTTCTCAAAACCCTCCCGAGCTCTGTGCTGTGATTGTACGCTGCAGTCACTCTGTACATCTGTATGGCCTCCAGCTCACACCTTGATAAAGACTTGAAGAAAATTCCATTTTCACTTCAGTTGTCTCCTTGTCATGGGAAGGAGCTGAATGGGAGGTCAGAGAGAGTCAGCATGGTAAACTGGCCTAGCAAAGGACTTTCAAAGTTTCTTACCAGACATGCCTTTTATTCAAAGCAAAACCAACTGTCCTTCTCAAATGTTTGTGCATGCCAAGGAAGAGGACTCCTGTCCTTGTTTCAGCAAGATGGTCTTAATGACCATCTCTAAGTCCTTTTCAGTCACATTTTATGTCTATGGTTAAATGGTTACTTCTACGTCACACGTTTTCTGTACTTGTAATTTCACAAATCGGTTTCCTATCTCCTCAGGGCACTTTCGATCTAAATATTGTTTTCATTTCTGTTATCACGATTAGCTAACATGCTAGATGATTGAAAAACAGCCACAGCTGGCCAGTGCTGCGTATCTGTAGCAAAGTCTAAGAATTAAATTCTGAACTAAAAGGTAAGAAGTGCTAATTCAGCAACCCTTCTGGTTTTCTAAGAGTTACCAAGCATCCCATGATGTTAAACTACCACTTTTTTTTCCCCAGTCCTTAGCACTGCTTTTGAGTATCGCTATAAAGAGGCACAGCTCTCTAAAGAGCCAAGTATTCAACACAAATTGTCAGGATCTTAAGTCTTATTAGCTGCTCTAGGGAAGAGAAGCTGCTCTGGGAATAGAATTGCTTTTGGGCAGCAAAATCGAGGATTTTGGAGAAGGTTTTGTAAATTTGCACGTAACTGCAAGAGTATCTGTTTAGTTCCCAGCTCATTTCTTGACATGGTGAAAACACTGCAGGGAAGGCTCTGTTTCTGGAGTAGTGTGGGTAATAATCCTCTTGCCCTCCCTGTCTGATTCAGTTCAGTCCCTTCCCTTTGGACAGATGAATGAAGAGCATCTTTGTACAGCAGTGAGAAGTCTGTAGCTGGATAAAAGTCAGCTGAGTGAAAAGTTAATTTACAAACTGTGGAATAATCACATTCCCATTATTGGTTAATTTTTTTTTCTCCACTAATGGAGTCAGAGCCATAGCAGCATATTTCCTTTAAGATTCTCTCCTTCATCTGTTTACTGGAGAGTTGTTTTTCCGCAACTTTGGGAGAAGTTCCTGATGAAGGAAGTCCTCAGTCCTGGATCTCCTGATGGATCCCATCAGCGTGGGGTGGTGCCCAGCATTTGTCCCTTACATGTGTTCAGCTCATGGGGAAATTACTGCATCACTTTATTTTTTTTTGGCTTTTGCATACTAGTCAGATTTGGGGCTGTTGCAATGACTCATCTTAGCTTTGCACAAGAAGATGGTCTCCTGTAAAAAGAATATTAATGTTTCTGAATTATCACCTGTACAGACATAACGACTAGTTAATACCTAGCTAACCCATGCAATAGCAGTGTGTGTGTCTGGCCAAACTGCATCTCTTTTGAAACAAAACTCAGCAGGAATATATGGGAACTACTTGATCTATATCAAGTAGTATATGATGAGTTCTGGGTCTAATTTTCAGCAGATTTTTTAGAGGGATGATTAATGGAAAAAGCTCTTGGTCTGTGTTATTTTTATTAATGCCTTTGACTGAAATGTTAATGTAATGTTAATATTGTTTAGGAGCCTTAGTGATTCATCTGAATACAGCTGAATAATGCATCTTTTGCAGGAGCTTCCAGTTGAGGCACTCGATGACGGTATGTCTGGAATTTCTCCCTCCCTCTGCACAGCAAATGCCAGAGTTCTCAAGGCTTGAAGGACAAATAATTTTGCTCCGCACCCTTTTCTGTAACCTGGCAAATACAGTACATCCATTGTGCTTGCTAAGGGATCCAGGCTAACAATAGTGCATTTGTTAACTGGGTTTCTGTGCTTTTAGGGTTTTTTCCAGAAATGCTCAAATCAAGGGTAAACCTTTTGTGCCACACTATCTGTGAATGAGTTTTTTATTTCTAAGTTAAAAGCCAAATTGGACTTCTTTGTCCAGCAAAATCTTGCTGCCTTGGTGATGCTTTCATCACAGGGACAACTGTCAGCTTCCTTGATCTGAGTTCCCCGTACAATGAGTAAATCTAAGCTCCCTGCTAGGTATCCTCATATTGTAGTGAAAGTCTGAAATAGAATTAGGAGGAGACACAGCGCTAACATACCCAGACATCCCTTCTTTACCACAGAAAAATGGTGGAGCTTAGAGAAGAAAGCAGGAGCAGTCTGACGTTCCTTTACCATATCCTACAAGGGAGGCTGAAACCCTGGATGATACTTTAAATCACAGAATAACAGAATATCTCAAGTTGGAAGGGACCCATACGGATCATCGAGTCCAACTCTCACATAATTGCTATAGATGTCATCTGAGATTCCCTTACACGTGACCCATTAGTCTGCGCTGTGCCTCAATAAGCCTGAAATGGATATATACCCACCACTTATACAACTTTCCAGGAGAGTCCTGGAAACTTAAAGCTGCACCTTTGTCCCCACACTGGGAAAATGAGGTGGTATGCTCAGGCTTGAACAACCTATTGAGTAAATCCTGATTCTGGATGTATCTGGAGAAAGAACTGACTTCCTAAATGTGACAGCCAGTCTCACGTGATAGCAGACTCAGCAAAGACGTGATATGCTTTCCCTTGAAGAAAGGACTAGGGTGTCGACCTTTATAGTAATTTAAAAACTACTGTGTCGTTTTTAATGGCTCTTCAAACTAACATGTAAAATCCTTGTATAACAAAGTGAAGAATCTTTTTACTGTGTCTCACTGACAGCCAATGGCTCAGACACACCACGAGGGGGAAGAGTTTATCTGTCTGTCAGGTTAGGATGAGGCAGCCTCTGAGCAGCTCTATACTGAAAATTTTTGAGGACAGGATAAGAAGGGTATTTAATTCTAGCTAAAAGAACACTGGATAAACCAGGCCTCCATTTCTAGGAACTGTGATTAAAACTTAATACTAATTCTAGATGAGAAATCCAACTGCTTTGATCACAAAATAGTGTTCTGCAACCTAAAGACTTCAGTAGCTTACCAACAAGTTAAATGAATTTCTGTTATCAAATAGAGGCAAACCTCCCCTGAAACCATGTTTTCTTTTGCCAAATATATAATTGGCCCTTCCTTCCTTCCTTCCTTCCTTCCTTCCTTCCTTCCTTCCTTCCTTCCTTCCTTCCTCCCTCCCTCCCTCCCTTTCTCCCTCCCTCCCTTCCTTCCCTCCTTCCCTCCTTCTTTCCAACTGCTTTGCTTTGCAGGGGTTGCACTGATCGTAGATGTAGACATGGCCACAGATATCAGAAGGAAAGCAAATTTATTGAAATAGTTTTAAAATTGTCTTTTAAAAGTCTTCAAATTATGAAGCCAAAACTGCACAATTATACCTGCTCTGCAAATGTACTAAAAACCTGGACAAATCCTACCTGTGGCTTCCTGCTCTCTCAGAAAGTATCTCTGTATGCCTGTGAATGTGTTAGCCATAGCCTCTGGCCATTATGGGATGGGAACTGGCTTTCTGCAGCTGCAAAATTGCTAATTCCACCACCATCTCTATTGCAGGTAGTGTTTGGTTAAACTCTGTAAAACCATTCACTTTTAGCTGATAATCTTTTCAGGAGAAAGCATTACTGCCACTGATTTGAGAACAAAGTTTTATAATTCTTTTTTTTTTTCTTTAATCCCCAGAACTATATTATTCTTCTCTCACTCCCTCCCACCTGCAACTGCCAAAAAGCTTGTTCTTGAGCAATTTATCAGAAAGCACAGAGGGGAATCTCTGTGACCCTAAGCTCACAGCGACATGCTTCTACTCTGGGAAGGGCCATGAAAGGTTCTCCTCCTGCAATTTGTTGAAAAAGCAGTCCTGTAGATTTTTGGTCTCTTGATAAATGTCTTGCTATAATTACTGAGCTTACAAGTATTGCTTTTTTAAAACGGGAATGCAGAAGACACACATACTAAGAACACAGCCCCATTAGCTGTGCTACTAGAATGAAACTTAAGACTTTACAATGTCCTTTGCAGTTTTGACACCTGCCCTGCAGACCTTCCCAAAGCATGTCCCACAGACAGTGCTGGGACTCATTTCACTGTACCTTAGTACACACACTGAGAACATAGATGTAGTCCTGCAGCTACTTGCCAGGTGGCATAGTATCATCTTCATTTTACTGGTAAGAGTGACTTGTCCGAGGTCACAGAGGAAAAATGTTGGTTTTTCCTCCCATCACGATTCTCAACACTCTGTGTCTGATGCCTTAAACTGAAGGGAAAAAATTAAACTGGTTGAAAACTGATGTAGTTGGTCAGCTCTTATCCCTGCATTGCCTGTGCCTTTTGAGCTTACTTGATTGCCTTTTAGGGACGTAGCTTTTAAATTTAATCCATGTGCTACTACTCTTTTCTCTGACATGGAAAAGCTCTAATTAATTGAGTATTGACTAACTGAACTAGTTACAGCAAGGCATTGCTATAATCTGAATGATGTGCTCACTGGTGCGTGCAAGAGCTGAGGACAAACTTGGGGCCCTCCAGGCTGCTGCTTGCAGTCTGGAGCACTGGGGGAACTGTCACCTCCAGCAGCAAGCATGAGACCTGAAAGCAAGCTGGCTCTCTTGCTTGTGTTGCATAGGGAAGCTGACTCATCCATGCCGCTTCTGCCTCCAGCACTCGCTGTGTACCACACACACTTTTTGTGTGTGTGTATATATATATATATGTGTGTGTGTGCATATATCTATGTATTGTCAGCATTTATAGGGGTATATATATCTATCTGTACTGGGTCTGACTGGAGCTTTCTTCACAGCAGTCCCTGTGGTGCTGTGCTTTGGGTTTGTGTCTAAAACAGCTTAGGTAACACATGGATGTTTTTGTTATCTGCTTGCACAACCTCAATGTTTTCTTTCTCCCACTCTGTCCCCCCAGCAACTAGGCTGGGGGCAGGCAAGAAGCTGGGAGGGGATAGAGCTGGGACAGCTGGCCCAAACTTGCCAAAGAGATATTCCATGCCATATAACATCATGCTCAGCTACAAAAGCCAAGGTAGAGGAAGAGGCAGGAATTTGGCTTTGGGGATTTTGTCTTCCAAGGTGGCCGTTGCTCAGAGGCTGGGCATCCATCTGCTTATGCAAGCTGTCAATTCAAGTTGCCTTTGAATTGCTTGGAGTTTTTCCCTTTTTCCTTTATTTTTTAAACTGTCTACATCTTGATGTGATCGCAAGTTTTCTTGCTTTTGCTCTTCCTGTCTTCTCCCCTGCCCTGCTGCAGGGGTTGGGAGTGAGCAAGCAGCTGCCTGGGTGCTTTGCTGGTGGCTGGGGTCAACCCACCACTGTCCTTTTTTGGTCCGCTACCACCAAGGAGAAGCAGGGGAAGCAGAGGTCCACCCTGTTGGTGAGGAAGGAGGAGGAGAGAACAGGGCAGCCCTGGGGGTGTGGGCAACAGGAGGTGGGCAGGAGGCGGAAACCACCCTTTGCCTCTTCCCCAGTGAGGTGTGGAAAGATTTCACCTGCCAGCTGGGCAACATGGGACATGGGCCTGGCTCTGGAGGGCCAGAGAGCACGGTAGCTGGGGTCCCTCACGAGGGACCATTCCATCAGCAGGGACATCAGGAGTGGGGCTGCCACTTGCAGCCTCTTGAGGCAGCTCCTTTGGGGTGTGGAGGAGAAGTGTCCCTTCAAGGAAGATCTGCCAGGGGAAGTGGACCACCACAGAGGAAGGTGACCTGGACAGTGACCTGGACAACGACCGCGTCTCCAAAGACCCAGATGATGTCCGGTGCTTGCGGGCCATGTGGCAGCAGCTGGTGCGGGGCACGATGCTGGCCTACGCCTGCGCCCTGGCGCTGATGGACTGGCTGGGCACCAAGGTGCCCACCATGGAGGAGCTGTCCTGGGGCCTCCTCTTGCCCAGGGGAGACTCTCTGTCTGCAGCACCGCCTCCACCAAGCTGTAAATGAAACAGAATATACAAATAAATAAATCGTAAAGCTGTGCCTGCTGCTCTTCATGCCTCTTCCTACCCTCACAAGCTCCTTTGGAAGATAATCTGTGTATGTTTTGCATGTGCATATATATACACACATATACACATACATGTTTATGTGTCTATATACACACCTGGCTCCATATACATGTTTTGCATATAGATATACATCCATATACATGTTTTGTCTATACATATACATATATATTGTATATATGAGTCTATATTTAGGTACATATACCTTTGTATGGTATGTATGCATGTTTATAGACACATACCTGTGTATACTCATCAACGACCTGGGTGAAGGGACAGAGTGTACCCTCAGCAAGTTTGCTGATGATACAAAGCTGGGGGGAGCAGCTGACTCACGGCAAGGCTGTGCTGCCATTCAGCGTGACCTGGACAGGCTGGAGAGTTGGGCGGAGAGGAACCTGATGAAGTTCAACAAGGGCAAGTGTAGGGTCTTGCACCTGGGGAGGAACAACCCCATGTGCCAGTACAGGTTGGGGGCTGATGTGCTGAAAAGCAGCTGTGCAGAGAAGGACCTGGGAGTGCTGGTGGACAACAGGCTCACC
>VZSC01002512.1:263734-318082 GCA_013398225.1 Steatornis caripensis
GATACAAAGCTGGGGGGAGGGGCTGACTCACCGGAAGGCTGTGCTGCCATTCAGTGTGACCTGGACAGGCCGGAGAGTTGGGCGGAGAGGAACCTGATGAAGTTCAACAAGGGCAAGTGTAGGGTCTTGCACCTGGGGAGGAACAACCCCATGTGCCAGTACAGGTTGGGGGCTGATGTGCTGAAAAGCAGCTGTGCAGAGAAGGACCTGGGAGTGCTGGTGGACAACAGGCTCATGGACCATGAGCCAGCAACGTGCCCTTGCGGCCAGGAAGGCCAATGGCATCCTGGGGTGCATTGAGAAGAGTGTGGCCAGCAGGTCGAGGGAGGGGATCCTCCCCCTCTACTCTGCCCTGGTGAGGCCGCATCTGGAGTGCTGTGTCCAGTTCTGGGCTCCCCAGTTCAAGAGAGACAGGGAACTACTGGAGAGAGTCCAGCGGAGGGCTGCAAAGATGATGAGGGGACTGGAGCATCTCTCGTATGAGGAAAGGCTGGGAGCCCTGGGTCTGTTCAGCCTGGAGAAGAGAAGGCTGAGAGGAGATCTCGTCAATGCTTACAAATATCTAAAGGGTGGGTGTCAAGGGGATGGGGCCAGGCTCTTTTCGGTGGTGCCGAGCAACGGGAGAAGGGGCAACGGGTGCGCACTGGAGGACAGCCATTTCCACCTGAACACGAGGAAGAACACACCTGCCTATAGCCATAGACGTCCACACACGTGGTTTGTGCGCACACAGATGTTGATGTACACATATACACGCATACCTACGCCTCTATATACGTGTGTTTTGTATACGCGCCCGCACGTACTTAGGCGGCCGCCTACCCCGCTCCCCCCGGCGTCCCCTGCGGCGGCCGGGCCGGGCCGGGCCTCGTCCCCATGGCAACGGCCGGCGGCTGCCGCCCGGCTGAGGGCCGCGCGCGCCGTTTGCCGCCGGGAGGGCCCGGTCGGGGCGGGGACGGGTGAGAGCGGGGCGTTTTGGGGGGCGCCCGGGGCGGTGGATACTAATTCTAGATGAGAAATCCAACTGCTTTGATCACAAAATAGTGTTCTGCAACCTAAAGACTTCAGTAGCTTACCAACAAGTTAAATGAATTTCTGTTATCAAATAGAGGCAAACCTCCCCTGAAACCATGTTTTCTTTTGCCAAATATATAATTGGCCCTTCCTTCCTTCCTTCCTTCCTTCCTTCCTTCCTTCCTTNAGCCGCTCGGGGAGAAACGTTGAAAGACTCGAAATCTGGAATAAATGTTGATCCCGTTGACGTGTGCCTTTGCCCAGTATGTCGTGTGACCAGACCGAAAGCGTCATCAAGGAAATCATTCGTGAAATTGGGCAAGAATGCGCCGCCCAGGGACAAACCGTTTCTGAAACCTTGGTGGCCTTCATGGTAAGCGCAAGTTAAACCTTCAGGGGGCTTTTTTATTGTTCTTTCATCTCAGGGTTTTTCTAGTCACGTTCAAATTCCATCCGTAAAATGTTAAGGTAAGAATCGATGGCACATAGACCAGACATTGCACACGCGGGCCGGTTTGTAAGGGCTTTGCTGAGGTAGGGGTGTCATTTCACACACGGTCAAGGGTTCCCCCGAAGTCGCTGACTGACACTGCGGGGACGGAATGACGTGCAGCGAGGGCGTAAATAATTTCCTTCGTCTTAAAAGTCAGCAAACTTCAAATGGCAGCTCCACGGCAGCCTGCCCAGGCTGGGCTGGAGGCCGCCGAGGCTTTCAGGGGTGACTTTAACTTCAAAATACCTCGGCTTCTCATTGCTTGCATTGGGCTGTTCTAACGGGGCATTCCGCGTTATTCAGTACAGAGTCCTAATCACCTGAAAAAGTATTTACCTCTTCCCTCTGTCGTGATAGATTCTTTTGTTTCTTTCTCAGTTTGGGCAGGGCCAGGTAGTGTAAATGGGCTGAACGTTTGAAGGAGTGGGCTTGGATCCCACTTAAACTAAAAATGAAATGGAATCGGTCTCGGTGTTGTCCTTGGTAGACAACTTCAAGTATCCTAAAAAACGTTACAGACTTTGGCATCTCCTCTTAGGAGACACGGCACCACTGCAGCATATAGTCTGAATGCATCTGCAAATCTGTGTCTGCAGAAAGATGGAGCTAGGTTCTTTCTTTATTGATGGTATAAGAACAGTCTCAGCTCTTGATAAATTTGTATATGAACGTACGTTGTTCACAGCAGTATTGTTAGTCTGCCTTTTTTTTTTTACTAAAGGTGACACCGTGGCTTTAAAAAATGCATTGGGCTCAAAAGCATTGTTAATCGATTAAGCATGAACATTTTAACACGTAAAAAACTTGTACAAGTGGCTGGCAAGATACCCAGGATGCATACCAGTTGCAAACATGCATACATTTCCCTGTATGCAGAACACTATGAATTTTTTTTATCCAAACGGTAAACATTTATACTGATGGATGTAACACCAACTGAGAAGTTTAAACAACCATGATGGATTTTTATAAAATTTTACTTAGAAAAATATTTTTCCAGATCATTTTTAAAGGAGCGGTATTTAAATAATTCTCTACAAAGTTTGCATCACAAATAGATTTCTTTTTTCACTTATGTCTAAGAACTGGGATTGAAACTGGCAACATGTGGGAAATGAAGTAACGTTGTTTCCTTATTGAAGATTGTATGGAAAAACAGAACAGTACAGAAATATTGACTGCATCTGAGATTTGTCAGAAAAAAAAGGTTAGTTGCAAGGAGTACATGCTAAGATGTAAATTAATATCTTTCTTTTGGCAATATCTAGGTGAAAGCTGTTGTTTTAGATCCGAAAAATGACTTTAATGTGGATCAAATCCCTGCAAAAAAAGATGTGCAAAATCTTATCCAGGTAATTCTAACACTATGTTAAGAGTCAGTATTTAGCTAAGACTCTAACAGTATTTGCTATATGTTCCTGTAACTAAAATGCTGTTTTATTTTGATATGAACGCTTTCACATTTTTAGTGCTACTTTATTCTCATGGTTCTGTAGCTAAAGACTGGGTTATATGTTTCCTCATGTTAATAAATGCCTTATGCTTCATAGTGTTCATAGTACGTCGAGAGAATGGTAGGGAGGGAGCTCTACTACTGTTGTGAAACCTGTAGCATAGCCGCTGTCAGCTCAGACGTTTCCCCTGTGACGAGAAAGAAAGAACGAACTCACTTCCCTGTCTTTCTTAGCTCTGTGTTACCAGGCTGCTTGACACAACAAACCCATCGCTGAGCACTATTAAGATGCAAGTTCACTTTGATATGAACTATGCGAACCGAGGTAATTTCAAACATGTTTTCGTAGAAGAAGTTGATGCTGAGTTTAGGATTTAATCTCTCTCTCTGTAGGGATAATAATGAATGATTCCTGTTAAACATCTGCTGGCAATAAAGCAAAATAAAAATCCCTGGAGAAATGTACTATATAGGAGTATGGTGTTTCAGTATGGAAAAAATGTACATTAGATTTGAGAGTACGCTCGTCTCATCCTGTCTGAGAGATTTACTGAATGTAATGTGTTAGATAGCTTGAGAACAATTATGCTTTCAGGTCCAGTGGCTAGCTGCCTTCAGCAAGAAACACTTGCATTGCACCTGTGGATCTGAAAGAGGACCAGTATCCAGAACTGCACTCATGTGTCTGAAAGACAACTTGATGTTTTATCAGTATGCCTAACTGAGAGATGCGAGCAATCTTGAACAATCAGTTATGGTTTTAACCGAGTATGTTTTGGTCTCATCAGTGGTAACTTCATATGGTCTGAGAATGGGAATGTGCAAGAAAAATGAGATGGGGAGAATGCCTCTGCTGTAACTGTAACTTCAGCTCTCAATGGGACAGTGAGGGCTGGCTGGGAAACAGAAGACAGGGAACAAGAGTAGACAAAAAAAGAGACACTTTGTGGGGGGAGGTCATGAAAATGTTTTCTTGTTAGCGTGGATTAAACAAAAAATTAACAACACTAGGAAGCTGCTCCGAAGTCTTCTGGACTCAGTGAGCTTCCCAGTAAGATTGTGAGGTTCTGGGTAGTGTTCAGATTTGAGTGTGTAACTTCAGGGGAGGGGCTGTCTGGTGGGAGTGTGCATGCGTGCATGCGTGCGTGTGCGCTGATGTTAATCATGCTAATTATGTCACTGTTTAACTCCACTGTTATTAATTATAACAGTATGGTACCTTGAACATCTCTTCCACATATCTGTGCTTCCAAAACTGTAAGCTGGTGCTCTGACTGTGGAAATGGATTGTACCCCCTGTATAAGCCAAATTCCAAAGAATTTAAATAGCACTGTCTAACAATCCTTCTTTCCTAGCTGAATTACTCAGTGAGCAGCACCGTGTTCTGGAGGAAAGGCTGGCTCCTGTGGTCAGAGATATCACAGATAGTTGTCCTCGTGTGCAAGAAGAAATGGAGAACGTGTATCGAAAGATCGTTAGCTATGTGCTGCTGAGCTCTGGCCTGGGATCCCCAACGGATATTGAGGTTGTCAGGGAGGTAACAGGTCAGTAAACACCCAGCTGTGAAATTGAGCCTTGCTTATTGAAAAATAAAATTTCACCTTCTCTTTGCTGATCTTTAGATACAGATGTGGTAAACTGTGATGAATGCTTACTATGCAAACTGTCAGTGCTCAGCCTTGAAGTCTAGGTTTGCCATGGATTTCCTATTTTTGCAGTTGTTCAGGAGAGGATATTCTTGCTTGTTTACTGATTTTCTTTTCTGTTCCCTCATATTGAGGGTTTTGTCACCCTTTGTAATACTTATAGCTGCCCTGCTGAGTGTATTCCCCCAGACAGAGATGACTACTTTCATCTCACTTGGTAAGAAGAACAAAGAGCAACAGCTGAAAAATCTTGCCATGCTAGTCACAGGAATTCGGCTGTACAACAAGGAACGCAGGAAAGGAGGAAGCAGCATTGATGACTGTAAGTAGACAAATGCATTTGGGCTGTGTAATCCCAATTAATTCTTCCTGGCCTTCTTCACTTGGGTGGCTCCAATAATATAATATCGCATCTCTCTAGATAAACAGTTTTGACTCAGGGTCTGTAAACCTGATGGAAAAGTATGTATTTGGTATTGATTATAGGTTTCCATGTAGGCTATTACTTCTTCACTAAGAGGGAGGCCTATGTGGTCAATGTGGAAGGATTAACTTCATGCACTAATTTACCTCATGACAACTTGTTGCCTGATCCCTTGCCATTAAGTGAATTAAGCATGTAATGTTTGCCTTTAAAAGCAGTTAATTAAAATCTTGAAAGGAAACTGTCAATCCAATTACAATTTTCTGCTGAGTATGTGTGATGAGAAGTGATAAAAATTGCTGGTGCATTATCTGTATTCTGGTAATTTAGAGTAACCTCCTCAGATTCTTAACATGTTCTCAAAAAACATTTGCATTTTGAATCTTTCTGCTTCTTTAATAAGCAAAACATTTCAATGGCTATCCTGGAATTTTCCAAAAGCTGTATTCAGAGTGGGGCAGGACTTTGCTATTCCTCTTATTTTCTCTTTTCCCCAAAAGCCACATTATTTCTGGTAAATTTACAATTCATAATCAAATAAATGACTGGTCAGTGGAAATATTTTTGTGATATGCATGTAGTATTGTAGCTTCTTTGTAAGAAAGGTCTGCAGCCCAATTTTAGGGGAAAACCTTTTATGTTAAAAGACCAAAGTTTCTGGAATAAAGGCTAAACCACATACCTCTCCTGAGAAGAAAGTTGTGCTTTATTGGAAAGCAAAGCACTTGCTTATATAGATGGTATTTTAAATAAAGCAGTATAAGTAGGACCAAAACCATACCTGCCACATTGGAGAAAGAAGTAAGCGACTTTCTAGATTTTGGTGATAATTTTTTTCCTCACATGCTAAGCAAGGCATTGTTGGTTTTCCATTTTTGTAATATGCTTTCCCACAAATGTCACCTTTCTATGTTGTGGCTGGCTCTATTCCAGGTTCTCTGGGCCTGGGTTACAGCATGAGGGAACATTTGACTATTGTGGTTATACAAAAGGCATGATTTACAACATGTTGTGGTCATTGTCACTGTAATGTCTGTGGATTTTGTAATCAATTAAAGTAAGTAATATGATTTTAGTGCTGTTACATTTGTTAGCTTACTATAATATGGACTTCTTTGCACTGACCTGTTTACATATCACTTTGGAGTAGATGGAATGCTCTTAGGTCAGGAGGTAAAATGGATGCCTTTATTCTTAAGGCCAGTAGTTAGACCACTAAAGCCTTAATTTAAGCAACAGCAGCAGCCTTGCTGGGGTAGGGCTCCGCCTTGGCTTTTTACCCTACTTCCAAAAAAGTACATCAGCCAAGTGCTAAGCTTTATCCACCTCTGGTTAGACTGCTTGTAATACCTATGCGAATTTACTTGCCATTCCAGCCTTGTTAAATCTCGCCTTTCTGTGCTCACAGGGTTTTGAGTAGACGTACCTCAAGCCTAATTACTGCACTGCTGCTTGCCAATGTTGCTAGTTACACACACACGACAAAGGGCTGTATTGCACACTTAAAGAAAGTGGCTGGGCCTTTTTCTCCTATTTCCTTGCACAGATGTCTGCTTAAATAACAAAATATATCAAAACATTTGGTGTAGTGCTTGTCCCGCTGTTGATAATGAAGTTTTAAAGAACAAAAATATTATTTGTAGTATATTTTATATCAGCTAAATATGTTTTATTGACCTGTGCCATTTGGGGGAATTTGTGAGGTTTTTAAGTATTAATGCTGAATTTTAGTAACTGCATAGGCATAGTTTTTCATGTAGTATTTATCTTCTGTTTTTAATAATAATCTTTGACTCATTCTTAGAGCTTTGTAAGATCTCAAAGTGCTTAGGAAAAGGGAGGCCTGTTATTAGTATTTAACATACGAGGAAACTGAGAATTGAAAATTGTGCAGATTGCCTAAAGTCTCTCAGGAAACCCATGTCAGTACTAGCAACTGAACTGCATCTACTACAAAGCAAGTTTTCTCACAGTCCTTGACGTGACTGTGATATTTCCACACCTGTAATTCTGACTATTTAGAACCATCTGGCTAATAAGATACAGTGGTTGAATCTAGTACGCAAGTATTTGGAAATGCATGAATATGAGGACAAAATTTAGGAATCAGAATTTTATTAGAAGACTGCTTTGGTCAAATACTACGCTTTAACCATATGCTAATGATTTAAATACTTTCTTTTGATATGCATCTCATATTTATTCTGTACAAATAGTGCCAGCCATTCTGAATGAAGCCATTCCATCAGCTGCACAGACTGTCGATGAACGTCTTAATACCTGCCATATACTAGCCCACCAGTACACAGCTCTGTTGGAATCCATGCAGGAAGACCCACACAGATGCGCACAGCTTAGTTCTTTTAAATTAAGAGAAGCACTGTTCAACGTGAGACAATATGAAGCCTTCCTTTGCATACTTCTGGTAAGATACCATCACGTTATATCCTGTGGGTTTTTATTGCAGATGGAATGTATTCAAGTTACCTACTTGTACAGGACAGAAATGTAAGAAAAAATATTCAGGAATAAATGAAATTAAATAAAATTTATCTCTGTATGTGAGAAGCTACATCGTCTGTCATACTGTACCTTGTACCTAACTTGCTATGTTTGGCTAGTGTCAGGTAAAAGACAAAATGGATTAATTGTTTGCTGCAATGTAACTGTGCCTCCATTTAATTTCTGGAGGTTTCCTTTTTTGGTTTAATTTCATTAACAAAGGACTTAAAAAGTGAGACTTTTTTCTTGTTTGCGTGCTGATACTCTGCCCCGAAAGGCACGAGAGAAAAAATCTCCTTGTTCAATCCATAAACCATCTCAATTTTAGTCTGCAGACATTCCCAACACATATGCAGTCATCAGAAGTCTTTGAAGAATACAATTTAAATTATTGAAACTTGTTTTGTTTGTGAAGAGCTTTTCATTTGTCTTTTGAGAAACTGCAGGATTTTTTTAGTCTTTCCTGTATATCATAAAGCTTGGAAAAATATTTCTCTTTAAATTTTTTTTACAGTTCTCTTCATTGTGAAAATGAAGAGATTTTCTGTAAAAATTACTAGTACGTTTTTAAGAGAAATGCCTGGTTTTATACCTGAACACTTAAGGAAAATGTGTTTTGTGGAAGGTGAGGGTGTATTTCATTCCTTAAAACAGTTGTCTGAAAATAGTTGAATGAAGAGATGCTTATTACTAAATAGCTGATTTTTTGACTGTCATACTTACCTGAAGTCAGTTCTCTTTCCAGTCTGATGCAATTACAAGTGCTCAAGAAGTTGAAAAGATGAACGTGCAGTTTAGAGCAACAATGGAGCAGCTGAAAAACACAGTGCAGAATAAGCTTTCCATAGATACCAAAGAAGTTTTTGTAAGTATTCTGAATGAAAACCTATTTCTTCTTGATTACAAAAAATTACTAAAGTGTTACAAAATACTCTGCCAGTCTATTTTTGCATAGTTTGTGTTAAGAAAGAGGACGCATTGTTTTCTCTCTATTATAAAAGCATCTGTGATTTTTGAAGGGGCAACTACCCTGAAAGACTTGATCTCAAAGTAAAAGAAAAGCAAGGTACAAAAAGAAAGAGAAGGAATTAAATGGTATTTTACTGTGTCTTGAGTACTTTGTTAGTATTTGTAGATTTACAGTGGTATTTTCCTGTTTCGTGCAAATATTCTCTCCTGTTTCTTGCAGAAACAGTAAGAACATAATGATGACAGGTAACAGCACATCAGAGTGTGATTCTTTTAAAGTCCCTTCAGACAGCACTTGCTGTAATTACAGCATGACTCCTTGATACCGTTTTTCTAAAGAAGTCAGGTTTCTGTGATGGGGTTTTCAGCCTCTTTGCCCCTCCCAATGGCTTCTGAACCTGTTGGCCAGTTTCAGTCAATTTTGTCAGCCTGAAGATCTCAAAATATGCTATTTTCTGCAAGTTTTGTGAAACACGAGAAACCAGAGACACAATTAGAGCCCACCTAAGACCAAGTCTGAAATGGGACAGGTTTGTGTGCTGTCTGGCCAGTGAGCAGCCACGTACCTATGCACAGTCGATGTTCTCTACTGCTTCACCCTTACTTGGGAGCTACAGGACCTGGGAGGGAGGTGGTGGAGAACGAGGGAATGGGTGATGTGAACTGCAGGTATTGTGAAGGAGAGTGCTCGATGACCCTGTGAAAACCTGGAATTATAATGATGGCACGGTGTACAGGAAATGGAAGAGAAATATGTCAAAAAACAGCTTCATTTAATTTCCTTTTCATGAAAGAGCTCATTATTTTGTGTGATGTGTCTGATAGTCGTTTTAATTCGTTGTAGTTAGCTGCTGAACTAGCATGCAGTCATACATATGTTAGGTTACATTTCAGCCTTCTAAACAAATAATTAGAAAGAAAAGTAAAGTCTAATGTGGAGGAGGCAGGAAGGAAGATCATGTCCCTACCACCTACTCAGGAGTATTTATTACACTTCCTAAAGGGCATCTGAGCTGGAAACTCATGGGAACGGCACTTTGACCGAGGTACATCTCAAATGTGATCTGATGCTTCAGTTTATGTGTGCTTGTGATTTTATAGGCCAGGTGTTCTCATCTGGAGAACATTTTCCCCTCTCTTCCAGCTGCTCAAAGTGGGGGGTTTTCTTTTTAGTGGGGCTTAAGTGACTGATACACGTTACGCTTTTCCCTAGAAGCTGTCGGCTGTTGTCTGCTTCCTTCCTAGTTTTCTTCTCTCTTCAGGTTGGTTAGCTGTTTTTTCTCTCTGCTGAAGACATGATATGTAACGTCTTTTGATTTCAGGTCTTTTGCAGGTAGAGATTTCTCTATTACAGCACCATTTAAATAGTTCATTTTGTTTTGGGCTAGTTGCTGAGAAGCTGGATCCTGCAAGGATGTAGAAAAGCAGAACATTCTGCCATTTAAAAACTATGGGATAAGGCCTATATACATCATAAACATTTGCTTTAGGAACCATAGTAGATTTCATTAATATTCTTTGTTTATTCTAGTAAGAACGATTTTGATCTTGCTGCCTTTCCTTTATTTTCTTCCATTTTTGTAACCATAACATTTGCACAGCATTAGTGATGCAGATGAGTTCCAGAGCTGACTCTATTGCTGTTCTTACAATAATGTTGTGAAATGCATAAAATATAATGTTGTTAGCGTACATTTCCAATTTGTTTATTTTCTTCCCACAAATGCTCTGTGTATTTAGATGCAGCAGGGCACGTTTTATGCCACTGTCATTGAAATCAGCATTTATACTCAAAGCTCATAGGCTTCTTCTGTATCTGTGTACACCTGTACATCAGCATCTCTGCTAAGAATGGCAGCTTCCAGTTTTGTTCTGTACCCCCGTATCACTCTGAAGAGGCTTGCACGCCGTTAATTTGACACACATGATGGCCTGGGGCCTGTGGTACCAAGTCTCTCTGGAAGCAGGGCAGACAAAATAACAAAACCCGATAGTTTGTACATTTAGGTGTGGTTTTACTTCATTTGGTAGTTAACTGGGTGCATTTCTTCTGGTCCTTCTTATTCCTGTACACCTTATTTTCAGTTATAAAACTGTATTGTCAGTGAAGCACTCAATTCCAGGCATGGTTGCAGAGTAACGTATTTGGGAAAGGCTTTGGAGTAAATGTAGAGAAGTACCATTCTGTCCTACGGGCATACATGCTGGGTGTACGCGCTTTGGGCTTATGTGGTGGGAGCTCCACTGACAAATCCCAGGAGTTCCCCTGGAATTTCCGGGTGCTGAAGGCCTTGGAGATCAGCCCTGGTTTGTTCATAGCAGGGAGTGTTGTGCACAGCACTCATGTTATGTTACAGACATAAACCAATCGTGGATTTCAGATGATTTTCTTGATTTTCTAGCCCCTCTTTGTTGCACTTTCTAATGCCTGGACCGGCTTTCAGGATGAGATACTACTGCTAAACTTCCTCACAAGTATGACTAACGATCTGCAACAGTTCTTGGAAATCCAATCACAGCTTTTTCCTGAGGAAGTGCTAACATCTCTTCTGGAAGGAGTGACTGTAAAAAGTGATGACGAAAGGATAAGAGAAACCATGGGTACTAAAAGTTATTACTTTTTTGTTCTCCTTCATTTTCCAAGATTTTGTGGTTTGAATTTTATTTACAGAAGGTGCTACACATTAACTGTTTAATAATCAGAATTTACAGAGTAAATTAAAATGTGTCTTGTAGTGTGTGGATTTCTTTTTCATGTAGTACAGTTTGGGCTTTTATTTTTATATATAAAATTATAATATTGCTGCTAGATATAAACATAGCTTATAAAAATGGCAGAATTACCAGAGAATATTTCTACTTTTTCTTTTTACATTTCTTAGTTTGTTTATGTTTTTTTATACCTTTCAGAGCTTCTGAAATGGAGAGGGGAATAAAAAAGCTAATTTAATGATGCTTTGGTTACCAGAAGTATTTGTTTGCAAGATGGTATCCCTAGTAACCAAGTTGTACTCCAGGGGATTTGTAATGCATGAGTGGGTGAAAACAAAATAGAAGAATAAGATATTACCTTCCTGTTGTTGTCCCCTGTTTCCAAAGAAAACTAATGCTGCTAAAGAGCGTTCCTGCAGGATTGATTTTTCAGCAGGATCTCTCCTAAGGCAAGGCTGAAGTTCGGCTTTTGGGATCTTGGCACTGCAGGTCATCCTGTGAAGACCACAGTAATCCGGTTATCCTGTAACATTATTGTATTTTAAGCATCTGATATTTTGTTACTGAAATCCTTCCTTTGTTAACCCTTTTCCCAGGAACCAGAGTGAATGTTTCTGATTTCAAGGACCAAGAATGGCTTTTTCCAGAGACTGCTGACAATTTTGATCAGTTGCTAATCCAGTACCATGGTTTCTGTGCGCATGGGATTGGTGTGAAAGGCCTCACCCTCCCAGGTAGGCTTCATAGTCAGATCTTTTCCTTACTTTATCTGTACACAAGTACTAGTGAAGATGTAAAGACATGTTCTGAATGCATCCTCTTGTGTCAAAGCTGCAGTACCATGTATTCATGTTTGTAATTTTCACCCCAGGTAACTTATTTCCCCTACTAAAGTGTTTTTAATAATTTAAAAATACCCAAATAAACTTCCCTAAGTAGGAGGGCTTCAAGAGAAAGCAGGCATGAGCAAGCAGAGGCAGAAACAACATGGGATGGCTAAATGTTTCCTCCTGCAATATGTGCATCTGTATAACCTACACTGCAGCTGAATGCAGGTTTGTTTATTGTTGTTAATGTGTTTTAATGCAGGCATAGGAAACTGGTCATTCCTTCGATTTTGTGTATCTGTCTGTTGCAAACACACCCTTTCATGCCTACATCATATGTATCTTTAAACAGTGGTTATAAAGTACCAAGAATCTTCTCTGAGAAGAGTGCAGAAGGGCACTTGATTAAGTCAACTAATCATGGGAAATTTTTTGGCCTTTTCTAGGGTCATTTGTCTTGAAAGCAAGCCTTACTTCAGCTACGCCATCAGTTCATGTTTTCTGTCTCCCTATCCTTTATAGAACCTATCCATATGGAAAATTTTGTAACCTACAGGAGGCTGGGAGGAAAATATTGCCATTATTTGGCAGTATTAAAAAATAGATATTTTAATGGCAATGTAAATTACTTACTTACACTTATTGCATATGAGAGCAGCTGTCCTGGGTTGGACTGAAGGTCTCTCTAGCCTTATGTAATTTCTGGATGTGGTCTGTCACGAACATTTGAAGATTATGAGAAATCGAGCAGGAATGATTCTTCCTTAATTATATCCTTCTCTGTTCTAGCAGTTCGTGGTTATGGGATTTCCTCAGATAAATATTGTGTCTGTACCCTTCTGAATAATCCTCAGTACAGGTTTTTCATTTATCTAATTGCTTTTTGAATCCATTTAGAGTTTGCCATGGGATATCCTCATTGTCAGGAGTCCCACAATTATAATTATTTATAGTATTAAAAGGTACCTCTTTTTGAGATGGTTTAACCTCTGGCTTGATAATTTTATCAAAGACCTGATAGTCATTCTATTAGGAAAATTAGCAAATAGTAATTTTATATTGTACACAATCCATGGTTTTATAACCTCGTATCATATTATTTCTCTTCAGTTGCTTCTTCTTCATGCTGAAGAGGCCTCTTTCTTTAACTCTGCTTCTGTGAAAGGTATCCCAAGCCTCTGATCACTCCCAACTCCCTTCATTTTACTTTTTCTTACTCTGTCATGTTGGAACAAAATGTAGTATTACAGATGGAGCATGTAGGTTGCTATAATGTTGGGGTTTTTCTCCCCTTCTGTTTGCATCCTAATAACTCCTGACATTCTTTTTGCTTTTTTGATTGTGACTGAGTTGTGCCATTTAATATTTTCATGGCACTGTCTATGAAGATTCTAGGTCTTTCCTGGGCAGTGACAGCTGAAGCAGAGCCTACCTGCCACTGTCCTTGAGCTCAATTTGTGTTTTCCTATATAAGTTATTCAGCCTTTATTGACATTTCATTTTCTCTGATAATTTATTGTCCAGCTTCTCAGCTGCTTCAGCTACTTCCTCCGTTAATTTCAATGTTATGCCTTTTGGTATAAATGGACTGCTGATTTGCAATCAAATATTTGCTGGAGATTATAGGGGAAACATTTATGGGTATGGGCTGGGTTTTTATGCCTTTGCCATAGGTGTTTTATCTGTTGTTTTTCTGACAGGCACGCACCAAGGCATGCTGGGTATGAATTGATCAAAAGCAGTTGTACTGACCTAATGAAGTAGACTTTTCTGTATTTAAAAAGCTTGTTTTCAGGGATTTATTCTGATTTCAGAAAAATAGGAAGTGAAACTGACTTGAGGGAAACACAGTCTTGATTACAAATGTCTTTTATATTGGGATATCACACTGTTCACTGTTTTATTTTGTGGAGTTTCTTTTGTTTTGTTTTGGTTTTTTTTTTAGGAAATCCTGCTATTGGAATTTTGAAGCACAAGGAAAGATGTTATGTTTTCAGTTCCAAAGAAGCTGCATACCTCTTTGCTCAAGATCCAGATAAGTTCATTAAACTGAATGTAGAAAAAGCAAAAGAACACGCAGAGCTAATTCATCTGCTTGAGCTTCGTCATCAGTTTGAATACCTTGCTCCATACGCACAGGTACGCATTGCCCATGCTTCTTGCTGAACAACTGTTGGGTCACTTGTTGGTCTGTCCTTTCTAGAACATAAAGAGGACAGATTATACCCATCTTTAGAAAAGAAGTATAATCATCTGCCTATCATACAGAATGTCTGAAGGTCCATTTTTTCCAGATCTTCAGGATGTTGATATGACACGTTGTCCCTTAATGTTATTCTCACGTTATCTCTTCATAGGAGAATACGTAGAGCCAAAGGATTGTGGCAGCAGTAAAAGCTGTTTATCTTTAGCCTTGGAAAATCCTGTGTCTGATGTTTCTTTTCCTCATTTTTGCAAAAGTAGCTTAAAGAGACAGTAAAGAAATGCAGTAGAAGATGAGCCAGATACCATATTAACTGGAAATTTAGCTCAGCAGCTCAGCAGCTCATCAGTGTGTGGTGGATGAGGGTGTAGTGATATCTGAGGACAGGAATTATGGAATACATTACAAAGTGAAAGGAGACTTGTTAATGAATACGTCAGTGCTACCATGTGAAATCCAAAGACTTGATTTGGATTCACAGACATTCTCTGTGGTACATTGTGAATGCTACGACCCTAGCAATAGAAAGAAGGTTAAGTCTTGAACTGGCCCTTGGTGAGAAAGATACAGTTTATATGCTGGCTCTGGCAGAGATGTAACTACTTCTTCTGATTATGATTTGTGATTTGCGGTCCAGTTGTAAAGATAAACTGAGGTGCCTGCATCATGAAATGCTGATGCTGCTGGTGGTATCCCTTTTTACCAAAATCCAATGATTAAGTACTCACTAGGGATGCGGGAGTCTGAAATTCAGCTGTGGCCTCTGCCTAAACAGGTTTCTGTCAGAAATTAAATCCATCAAATACCTTCTAGTTTCTTCTTTTTAGCAGGGACAGGGGAATGAAAAGATTGTTGAATGTAAAAATCGTTACCCCTTTGTGATTTGCAGGTTTCTATTTGCTTTTAAAAAGTAGCATATCCCTGGGCTATTTTTCTTAGATGTCTGTATTCTCATTAATGCCTTGCTTGGTTTTGGGTATTTTCTCATCCAGGACAGAAATGCAGACAAATGCTTGATGAAACCAACCACAAAATGTGACAATGGTACTCAAACTGATACTCATATCTTGCCTCCAACTATCGTGACCTCCTACGAATGGAATGAGTGGGAACTGAGAAGAAAAGCTATAAAATTGGTTTGTATTGTTATTACCAGATTTTCATTGTTGGATAACAAAGTTCAGAATAAACTGTTGTAAACTTTTGTTCCTTGCAACATAAATCTAACCTTATTCAAAGACGCACGCTTTGTTACAACTGGCTCAATATTTTTTCCCAGGTATTTTTCTCTCCTTATTTCTGGACTTTCTTATTCTCCCGCTTTTTCCGTATTTTTCCCCAGTTTTTTTGAGCAGTGCTTCCACTGCTAAGTCTATTCACTCCAATTTTTTCTGTTGCCTTCTTCAAGTAATAAGAGTTTCTTGATTAGCATTGAACTTTAAAGTTGTTTCTCTACACTCAAATAAATTTAACAGGTTGAAGACATTGCTATATACTTTCTTTGTAAAAAAAAGAAAACGGTTGCAGAAAGGTTTAGGTCAGGCAAAACTTTATTGCAAGTTGAGCAATTTATATTAATATTAATTTCCATCAAGTAAGAGGAGGAAAAATGTAGTAACTTGCAGACAGAATGGATAGGAATACCTTGGGGTGTTCTTGACCCTGCAGAAGCTTTCTTTGAGCTAACTTACCCATCCTTGGAAGGTATCAAAGCATGATGCCTTTTTATTTTTTTGCTTAATGAAATACTTTTCATTTTATGATGATTCTTCATGTTTGCTAAAACCAATTCTGCTGTTTTGCGGGAAAAAAAAAATCCCTCTTTCACGTAGGACCAATCCAGAGAGGTAAGACACAGAACAAGTAGGTTTTGTGTTGTATATATAATCCAGAGGAAATGTTTGTTATACTATCATGATCATTTTCTGATGGATTGGAAATCACAATCTGTCCACAGAAGGTTGTTCACATACATAAAAGCTTTTAAAGTAACAGTATGTATTTAAAAGCTTCTTTCTGTGGTTTGCCAGCACATGCAGTTGTCAAGATATAGCACCTGATTTTCACTATTCAGTCAAAATGAGCTTGTGAGTACAGGGGAATATTGCAGTTACCGATATTGACTGGACACAGAATACTGCAGGGCTTATTTTTTTTTTTCTGTGAACAGATGCACTATGGAGGCCTGTGGTCTGCAGAGCAGCTTATTTCCTTTCTGTTGTTCTTTTTGCCATTAAATCTTCAACACTATAAAAGGAAACCAAAATTTTGAAATGAGAAGTCTTGCCAGTGTAACTGGCTTATAAAGGATTCTAAGTAATAGTTGTTACCCAGGTATATAAAGAAGCCAATTAGGTTCACAAGAGGCCTAGCTAAAAGCCTCTTTTGCTTCTGTAATGGATAAAAGTACATAAATAAATGTAAGATGTGGTCAGTGGTTTATGTTTAGAATAAGCAAAGGTAGATGTTTCCTGATAGCTGAGCATGAAGACCATTCACAAGCAAATTTGTAGCTCATTAGTTTGAAATATTTAGAGAAAGTACCTTAAAGTACTAAGGAAGGGTGTTTTAGCCTCGACTGTCCATATGGGAGATTAGTGATGCTGAGCTGAAACAAAAAATCCCAGATGCATGCAGAAGTGTTTTGTCTACACTGACTATGCTGGATTTGTAATATGGAGGTGGTACAACATTTAGAATCAAAGTGCTAAACCAACAGAAATAGCTTACCAATGCATCTGTGAATCTGATACTTTTAGGGGACCATCGGATATATTTGTGGGTTTTGTTAGAGGATGAGTTCAGATGTCTTGGGGTTTTTTTTCTGTTCTTCATACTTAGCCAGAAAACTTCTAGTGATACAAAGTCTTAAAATATGACTTTGTTAGAACACCTGTTTGATGATAGAAGTAAAATTTTCAGCTCAAATTTGTTTCTCTGTGCAAGCACAGATCCTTGCAATAGCATTCATTAAGTTCTCAAGCGGGATAAACTTAACAGAGAAACAGCAGCTCACGCCTGCTCTTGTTCTAATTGTCGGCAAAACCCTCGGAAAAAAAAGACTGAAATACAGTCTTTCTTTCCATGCTATCTCTTCTGTAAATTCCTTATTGTTCTTTTCTGTATTTTCCATGATGACACTCTCCGTAAGATTCAGTTGTAGATTAAGATATCAAAATATGTCTACATATAGGTGCTTCAACTTCCATTCTGGTTGAGAGAGAGCTGGCTGGTGGAGTCTGGAGAGTATTTTGGCTCATCCTGAAATGAACGCCGAGTTTGGCCAACTTAATCACTCTCCAGCTTCCACCGACTCCAGTCTCCGCTGGCTGGACTGGACTCCAGGGAGTCATGTAGAGGTCTGGATCCCACCGCATGAGACTGGATTTTGTCTATTTTGATTACTGTACTATGTCATATGATTTGCAGTGGTTTACATCATTGCTGACATAGAAGGCTCACTGGAATAAGGAACATTTTGTTGCTTCAAGCGCTTACTTTGTAATATTAACACTTTGTGAGAAGTCGTTTTCTTGTATCTACAGCAGTTTCTGTGATTAAATAGAGCTTTAATAATAAATTACCTTAAGTTTTGTCCCTTGCCAAGGCGTAAATGAGCAATGTCTTAGAAGAAGGCTTTCCCCTTTTGTCTGATACTTTGTGACACCAACCCCCAAACCTTGTCAGGTTTGGTAGAAACCAGAGACTTGATGCTGTGGTTGGGTTAGCCACAATATTCAGGATTCTCAAACGTGTTTTAGGTTGCAGATGCCCGAAGAGATTTATCTACCTGCCACCACATTCAGTGTGCTTTCAAACTGATTGAAATTAGTTTGAAGCACTGGAAGAGCTCACCATGAAAGCAACATTTTATTGTAACAAAACAAAGGCTTCAGCATTTAACAAAATTTGAAGCACAGTGACCAAACGAAAACACAAAAGCAGTAAGAGGATGACTTCAAATTGTGTGGGCTTCATACAGCGCTGTTCTCCCATCCTGTTTGTTAGTTCAGGAGTTATCACGTGGGCCATGTTGCAGGTCTGTGAAGCCTGTAGATGTAAAATGTACAAATGCACCTAAGTATATTCTAGTGCTAAAATGTTCAAACAAAATTTTGCTTAATCTGATCCTTTTTGTGTCTTTAGGCCAATTTGCGACGCAAATTAACTCATGCTGTGCAGACTGATCTCAGCCACATGAGAAGAGGTAACTCCACCCAAGTGTACTTGCCAAAAGATGTTAGCACCCAGACTAAGCGTGACAACTCAAGCGATGTACCTAGACCACAGATTTTCTTGGAAGGTCTCCGAGGAGGATCATCTCCTACTACTTACATGGTCAAAGTAGACTTAACAAGAGCAGTAGATGAAACCTAAGTGAAAATGAGAAAGCTAAAGTTGTATATTGAATGTACATATAAAAATCCCTGCATATATCTGAATTAAGATACAAAAGATTTTACTGTGTCTGTTGATTCCAGGAGCAGTTCATTTATTTCATTTACCTTATCTGTTGGAGCTGCTGACTGGCGTCAAGTGACAGAAGTTATAACCCTGAAACGCCCAGACTTTAAACAGCAATTTAGAACCAAGATTTTCCCAAAGACTTTAACTTAAACTAACATTTAAAGCTGTAGTGTGTGTTCTGGGATTTTCTTGAGGTATTAGTACAATCATTGCTTGCTGAAACACAGTCCTTAAGAGCCATGTATTTGGTACATGAAAAGTATAATTTAGGACAAACAGCTTTTATGAGATACAGAGCCAATGCTGCAGCTCCTACGGCAGTGACATTCCCACTGGTGTCAAATGAGACTGATCCCAAGAGAGTCACCCAAACATCACAGCTCCACTCTTAGAGCAAAATCGTCACAAAGGTAAATTAGCACAATGAAATCAGTCTAGGTCCTTGGGCCTGTCCATTTGTGCCGTTGTTAACCCAAGTGTCTTTGAAGAGCAATGGGTGTTACAAGTGTAGGCCAAGGCAGAGAGAGCGAGAGGAGGGAAGCTGTCTCGGGTGGCCCTGGCAGCCTTTTAGGTCTCTAGCAATTTCTGTATTCATTGGCTAAACAGTGTGCTGGTGAGCGCACTGGAAACCATAGGAACTTGACTTAGGGGCACCTTTTTGAAATCTCTGTTTCACTTGTGTTTGAAAAACTAAAGCACACCAGGAAAAGTTTTTTAGCTTTATTTCATTGTGGCAGGGAAATGTGTGCCAGGGCTGATCAACGCAACTGCAGCTAGTATTTCTGTTCTTGAAAACCCAAATCGTTTGAGCTTTAAGATGAAACACCGTCAAACAGGAGATACTTTTCACAACAACGAAGAGCTCCACAAGTAACGGTCTCCAAAACGTCCAGGTCTGCAATTGTAATTGCAGAGGGTGTGCGAAGGTTTCCAAGTCTCTCTTTTCGGTCAGGTGCAGCATGATTTCCTGGGTCATTGTGATACAAACTTGTGATAACAAAGCTCGAAGATTCAAGCTGCTGGGTGATTTTTCTGTGCCGTTGTGCAGGGTAGCATTCCCTTTTCATCTAGCTGACTCCAAGGCTTCGCTTTTTAAAGTTATACAACTGGGACAAATACACAAGGCATTACACCAAAAAAGGACCAGGTGAGGAGCGCAGGAAAAAAAGCTGAATAAAGTAAATTCCACTAGGTGATCTTCTCTTTTGTGAAAAACTAATCAGTAGCAGCCAGATGTGCTGCTCCTCCATGATTTTCAATGATGAGCTGGCACCAATTTTTAGATTTATTAATAGAAACATGAATGCTGTTACCAGCTGCAGCTTTTTTTGTTCAAACACCCTGTTGCTGCTTAATGAAATACTTTTTTGTTGTTGCCATCTCCATGTATTTTTATAATAAGTTTTGTACTTTTCATGCTAAAGTTCTTACTTTGAACCAACATGGTAGTATTTTAAGAATATGTAAAAACATTTATTTAAAAGAAAACTGATGAGTGACAATTCCTTTTATCCCTCTTACTCTACTCTTTTCCATTTGGAGAAGCTACTACAGTATCGTAAACACTGGGGAATAGAACTGTAATCTGTATCCCAGTTTTGGCACGGCAGAAACATGTCAGTACCTACGAGCTTACTCCTGGCAGTGGGGAATACATGTGTGAGGCTCCTGGGTGTTTACTACCAATAAGGTAGTTCAGAGAAGAAGGAGAAGAAAAGGATGTTACTTGTCAAAACGGCTTTATTCACGTGAAAAGGGAGACAAGGTTCAGTTGCCGCGCATCGCAGCGTGTTCGACTTGAACTCCTCAAGCTTCACTGAGGAGCTGGCAAGCACAGACACACTCACTAGGATCGCCCGGTGTTTTTCTGGCTGTGCTGCCGCGCAGATGGAAGTATCGCTCCACGTTCAAACCACTGGAGTCTCCGAAGCGAGGCGTTTCCCGCGGCCGCTGCCCGCACCGCACAGTCCCCGCGGCGCGGCCGCCCAGACGCGTTACAGGGGACGGTGACCCTGCCTTCGGACGGGTGAAAACGGTAAACGCTGCGGGTAACCGGCTCGGATAGGGACGGGCGCCTCCCGGGCCCGCCAGGGAGCAGCCTGGCACGGGCCCGGCCGCGACCCTCCGCCTCCCGCGCGGG
Source organism: Steatornis caripensis (assembly GCA_013398225.1). Lineage (NCBI taxonomy): Eukaryota > Metazoa > Chordata > Aves > Caprimulgiformes > Steatornithidae > Steatornis > Steatornis caripensis. The sequence goes on from VZSC01002512.1 coordinate 284,586, forward strand.
GAGCGGGGCGAGCCGGGCGGAACGGACTTCCGACTCTATGGTGAAACGAGGGAGGCGGGGCGCTCTAGGCGGCCGCGCCGCTCTCTATGGTGTAATGGGAGGAGCGGCGGGGCACGGCGGGCGGCCCCGGCCCGGCGGTCTTGGCGCCGTCTGCGGGCACGATGTCGCCTCCGAAAGGTGAGGGCGGCGGCGCGGGTCGGTCGGTCGGAAGGAGGGAGGGGAACCGTGGCTCTCGGAGGGGGGCACGGCCGGACGAGGGGGACAATTCCGCCCCCCCCCACCCAAGACGAAGCGCGACCCGCGGCTCCCCTCGCCTCCCCCTCCAGGGGGATTGGAACCGTCCTCTCCGCCGGGGGCTGCGGCGCCGGGCGCCACCACCGCCGACGCGGGGGGAGCGGGCTGTGAGGGGGCGCGGGGTCGCGCCGGGGAGAGGCTGTCGCCCCCGCACCGCCTTCCCACCCTCCCGCTCTTTCTCCTCGCGGGGCCGGCGCGGCGCGACCGCCGCCTCTCCGGCGCGTGGGAGGCGCCGTCCGGCGGGACAGCGGGCGGCCCCTCGGAGCGGTGGGCACCCCCGGGACGGGGCTCGCTGGGCCACCGCTGGCGCCTCCGCCTTTAGGACCACCCTCGGCCGCAGCCGTCTCCGGAACGGTGGCGCCTCTGTCGCCGGTTCCTGCTCTGGGGGCGTTTGAACGTGGCAAGCGTTTCGGGGGCTTGGCCGGCCCGAGGCCGTGAGGCACGGGTCGGCGCACACGGGCTCCTGGGCGCCCTCCTGGCGGGGGCCGCAGGTGGTCCTAAAACCGCCAGCGCCCCCCGGGTTTCTGTGGGACAGCGTGTGGAGGTGCCCGAGGTGCCACGGTGGCCCCGAAGCCAGAGCCCCCGGGCAAGCCAGGTGGGCTTGAACCAGCCAAGAGGCGACGCCTGTCCCTCCGCCGGCTTCCCCCGTGGGGGACCTCGCACGGGGCCCCTTGGCAGCGGGGTTGGTGGGGACGGGAAGGGAAGGCACCCCAGGAGGAGACGGGCCGGGGGCAGGAGCTGCCCGCAGGGTGCGTGAGGCTGGGTCCGAGGCGCCCGCCGCCCCGGCTGGCCTCGGCCGCCTCCTTGGCCGTGCTTCCCAGGTGCTTGGTCTCGGGCTGCCGTTTGAAAGGGTCCTGGCAGAGCGTTTAGAGGAGCTGCGGAGGTGAGTGGGAGGCCCGCGTTGTGTCCCCAGGCTTTTGGCCTGTCCGGTCCCTTTGGCTGGAAATCATTTCATTCGAGTGAGATTTACTGAAGCCAGCGAGAGAAACTCTGGAAGAGGAGTGACAGCTTCTTTCAGCTCTTTTTTTTTTTGTTTAAAGCTGATGCAAGTTGAGGTTTGTCATTAGAAAGTCTGGGCAAAGCTGCCTATGCTTTCCTTTTGCCCCCAGTGCTGCACTGGTACTGATGCAGACATGTGAGCCAGACTGGAGAGATATTTTGGCTGAAAACTAACTACAGCTAGCTTTTAACATAACACTAGGGCTATCTGGTATAGTTACGAGATTCATTGTTGTGTCCTGCTGCATTTGGTTTACCCAGGTTTGCAAACTGTTGCCAAATTGGGGCATGCATTTATTTTTTTAAGAGTAGTTAATATAGGCAAGTGTTAAATTTAGTTTTAGTTCGGTAGCGCATAGACTTAAAATCTTAATGTATGTAAAACCACATTGTTAATGATATTGTAGTGCTGGGAGAAACGATATTAGGAAGTACATTTTTGCAAAACTGGACTGGGTTAATTTTCTTTCCTGGTTGTTATGCCCTTGGATTCCCACTGCCTCTCTCCACAATCCAGACTTAATTGAAAAATGGGTTACAGTAAGTCTCTTTTAAGCATTGTTAGTCCAAAAACTAATTGGCTCTACCTTTTAAAAGTGGTTACTGACGTGGGTAAGATTTTTATCTGTAAGGAAGTAGCTAATTTAAACGATTGCAGCAGCAGGAGGTATTAACTGTACCTTGCAGAAATGTTACACAATAGAAGACATCACTGGCTTGAAAGAAAAATGAATCAAAACATCAGTTGCACTGGATTCAGCAATTCATTCCCGTATTAAATGAACAAAATTATTACAGATCTGCCCGGAGCTTATCTGTTAGCTCATTCCCTAATCAGCAGAGGAACATAAATTTATACCAATTAAAGTACATTTCTTTAGGATATTTAGAATGCTATAGATAACGGCCCGAAAGATGCTGCTGAATGACCAACATCTACCCGTCAGGTGCCGTACATAACAATTTACCAGTTTGAAACATGGTTTTGTAAACGGCTCACATTGGCTGATGTCTCATGTTGTAGGTCATGCCTTTGTGCAGAGAAGTCCTGTTCGGAGTCATGCGCTGTTCTCTTTACTGGTACGGATGCAGTCTTAGCCATTCTCTGACATGGGAATGAACCGGCACGGCCTGGCCACGTCTGCCCAATGAAACTCGAGGGCCTTGGAGGAGGGCAACTGTATGAAAAACTGCCTTTCTCCAGTAGGCCTGGAACAGGCTAACTCCCAAATTATGCAGGGTAGTCGTTGGTCCTGGGCAAAACTGTTATAAGAATCGCTGCTGTTGCAGGAGGATAGGAGAGAGGAAGATAGAGGGGATAACACACATGATACATAGCCATTGTATGGTTTAATTTACTTGAACAGCCGTAACCTTAGCATTTTCCACAGAAAATAATTTTTCAAGAGTGCCCTTTGTGTGAAGTCCCATAACCATTCTGAGTAAAACTCTCTTCTCTTACTAACTTAGGTGGAAAATAAGGCTGAAGGACGTGCTGCCTTATTTATTCAGATTTGCTAGATCGATTCCCTCCTTTGCTGATACTGAACTTTTCCTCTCTCTTTGTTTTTACTAGCCTGCCAACACTCTTTGTGTCAGACTTCGATATACTACGTGGAGAGGATCAGCTGCTGTTTCAGGGCGAGCATTTACTGCAAGCGAAAGAGCAGGAAAGCACAGAAGACCTTTTGATTACTATTAGAGAAATATAAGTCTATGATTAGTTTTTCTAGAATGAAGAATCATTACGAGGGCAAGAGGACATCTTATTTTCCAACACCTGTAGTTCCTATACAAGCTGCTTTGAGAAGAGACTTCAGCTTTTTATAGGAAGTGTTTCACAACACGGTAGTTATTGTATGCTGCCACGGTAGTATTAGATACAGTCCTCCAGCTGGAGAACGTCCTGTTTCAGTTCTTAAATTAAAACGAAGGACATGCTTTGTTTTCTTTCAGAAAATGTCAGCTTACTGTTCAAGCTGTACTGTCTCACGGTGATGACCCTGGTTGCTGCAACGTACACGGTCGCATTGCGGTACACGCGGACAGTGGAGACAGAACTGTACTTTTCAACGACAGCTGTGTGCATCACTGAAGTTATCAAGTTGTTCTTGAGCGTGGGCATCTTGGCTAAGTAAGTATGGGAATGCTAATCAGATTACAATCGTCTACTGAGTTACATAAAATTGTAATGTTCCTACTCAGAAATTTTTCCAAACAATGTTATAGACAGACATTTTGCTGTCTCTGTGAACCTGGGGAATCAAAACTGAAAGGCTGTGTGGTCAGGAAATATTAGAGTTTCTGTAATTGCAGACTGCTGCTACGCACTAGAGCTTTAGTCCACACGTGAGCATCTGAAGTAGGGAGGCCATCAGTCTGCTGNTATTTTGAAAACGAATCCCAGCTTCCAACCTCAGATTCTCAGATACTGAAGTACAGATACATTTGAGAACATGGCTGGATAGTCACACTGTGGAAGAGTCACTTTAGAGTGGGTTAGAGCTTGTGAGTCCTCCTCAACTGAAACTGCTTTGTAAACACCACAGTGTTCAGGTGTATCCTTTCTGCATATTTTCTGGTTTTCTATGCTTTGGAACAAGTTCAAAACGTCAGCCTGGATTATCTGCGATGTTTTGGGTCTTTAAAATATTGGCGTAGATGAAAGCTGTACTGTGAGCCGTCGTCTACTGAGTTACATAAAATTGTAATGTTCTACTCAGAAATTTTTCCAAACAATGTTATAGACAGACATTTTGCTGTCTCTGTGAACCTGGGGAATCAAAACTGAAAGGCTGTGTGGTCAGGAAATATTAGAGTTTCTGTAATTGCAGACTGCTGCTACGCACTAGAGCTTTAGTCCACACGTGAGCATCTGAAGTAGGGAGGCCATCAGTCTGCTGCCTTTCCTCTCAGCTTTCCTGTGCTACATCCTTCCTTGGAAGAATCTTTATATTCTGGACTTTTCCAAAGCCCGCTTCTTGCTGGTTTGGTAGAATTTGTTCTTTTGGGGTTTCTGCCTGTCTCTTTGTAGCTTTTGGTACATCAGAAGGCCATCTGTTTTGTGCTAGAGGATCATGAAGCCACATAGTGTAGTTCAGATTTTCATCAGATGTTTTCAACTTAACATCAAAATGGCATTTTCCTTGCTTTAGAAATGAGACAATATTTGAATTTGGTAAGGCACCTGTGGAAACTGCCTTTTGTTTAACCTTTCATTAAATGTAATGCATTAGAAAAGGCAAGTGTGACCGGTGGCAAACTTCTGTTTTTCTTTTTATGCACCCTGGGCTTTTTGCTCCGCCAGCACAAAATGTTGGCAGAAGTGTCTCTGCTGAGAACCCACAGGTTCTCAAAGTGTTGTGGGTAGTGCGGATCCCGATCCAGCCTGCATTCTGGGGACTGCAGCAGCACAGGCCCCTCTGGGTGGCCTCACCTGTGCGCATAACTTCTCAAATCTGTTCTTGCGCACCTGCGACCCAGGGTGTTCATAGTATACCAGAGAGGCCTGGTTCAGCAGGGTATGCAATTTGCCTTGTGTTAAGGGTCAGTAATACTGAGTTCATTAAATGTACAAATGGTCTTTTTGCTTGAAATAATTAAAAAGGCAATTACTTTTAACTCAGAAGTCTATTATTGTTGCAAGATGCGAGTGGCAATCAAGTGTCAAGGAATACTGGACCAATGAATGACTATTAATATTTTATTATCAGTATACCTAACAACAAGACTTCAATTAAAATGATCGTCTAGATTATTAAAATTATTTCTCCCACAGTCATCAGTGTCTTGTAGCTTGGCCGGTTATATTACCTGTCCACGTTCCAGTGATGAGCAAAGCTTGTGCAGGTAGTGTGCAGCACTTTAGACTGGCTAGTTGTTGCTTGAATTTGCCCAATGTTATACACGTTGGGCTTGGGTGGCTGGGGCAGATAATTTAGGTTAACGTGAAAAATATCACCCACTAGTACCTTTACAGCAGACGTGATGTTAAGACTGCAAGACTTGTTGTTAAAGTCGCAGCTGGTTAATATGGTAAGTCTCGTGACTGGAACAAGGAACTGCTACCCTGTCTCCACAGAGTCCAGTTCCTCATCCTCGGTAAGTCACTGATATGGCTTTAGCGCTTCTCGTCACCGCCTAGCGTTTCAGGATATCTTCTGCTGTGACATTTTCCTATTTCAGGACAACTGTGTTTTTAGAACAGACCTGCACAGCCAAAAATCCATGCAGCCCATTGTCCTCACTTTGGCAGTGCTCAGCAGGGGGTGCTTAGAAAGTAAAGGCAATGGGGCAGGCACAGGCTGAAGTTTCCTTAGCTGGTGGCAGAAAGGTGTGAATTTCCCAGCCTGGGGGCTGTGTGCTCACACTGTGGCTGCAGCCCCTAACGATCCTGTCCTCTGTGAGACAGTCCAGTTTCTTTTTGAACTGTTAGCCCCTACTGTACCTGTGATGTGACTTCTTCAATATAATTACACGGTATATGAAAAAGTACTTTTTAAGAAACACTTTATCTGGCAGTTTCACTGGATTCTGACTTCTTGTGTTGACATAATGAATAATCTTTCCCCCTTCGTTTTTATTTTCATATCTCTACACATATGTATTGTGTTTTAATTACTCATTTATTTTCTAAGCTGGCAGTCCTAGTCTAATTTTCCCGTGATCATCCTAGTACCCATCTCCACAGCATTTCCAGTATTGTTACATTCCTTTTGAAACAGGATCCAACACTGCATGCAGCATTCAGGATGTGAACACAGCATTACGCAGAGAGGGGTGAAGGTGCTTTCTGTCTTGGTCTCGGTTCCTTTCCTAAGGATTCCTAACCTTCTGCTCATTTCTCTGAACACAGCTGAGCGCTGTCAGAGAGCTACTTGCATCTTTTTCACAAAAGTTCATAACTGGTAGAGATGATTGCAGTATTTTGGGGTTGTCATTTCCTATGATTCTTTCTCATTTATTGACAACTGAGCTTTATTTGCCAGTTGAAATAGGATGAACCTGATTCACTGAGCAGTTTGAAGGTTATAATAACCTACTCTGATCTGCTCAGCTAGTGGGTTTTTTCCTCCGTAGTTGACAGAGAGATGGGCACCAGCAGACACCATTCATCAAGCCGTGCTCACCTCTTCTTGGTAGGATGTCTCGCTTGCTAGTGGGTCCGGATGCCTTCCTTTGCTGTCCAGGTAACCGAGCTGTTTCTCACATGGCAAAAGATCTGGTGAATTCCGCTCGGTCTAGTGAGAGACTCTTTGGCAACTATTGGAAGTTTACTTTCGGTTGTCACATATAATTGAGTATAATCAGCAAAATTTGGCAATTTCCTAGTAATCTCCCATTTCAGATCACTTACAAATACGCTGAACAGCATAAATTCCAGCATAGTTTCCTTCAGTGTCTCCTTTACAGCTTCCTCCAGTTCTAAAGTGCTAACCAATTTGTCTCACTCAAGGCAAGGTGCCTTCATAGTTTAATAACCAGTTAGAAGTCAGAATACAATCTGATTTTTCTGTACAGCGGGATACATGTGGGTGGGTACCTTTTTCTTTTTGAAACAGCCAACATCGATTACTGCAATATGCAGGATACTGGAGTATGACACTCACATTGTTCCGGCTGCAAAATTTGTTTTCTTACGCATTCTTACACTATATCTTCACTGTGTGTATTTTTAAGGTTTCTCCTGGAAGGGACATTGAATGGATGAATGCCAGAAGATTGTCTTTCAAGAGGGAAGTTTATGATCGTTTAAGCTGTGTTAATTATTTACTCAAGTGTGCTCTCATCTTCTCATATTTATTTAAAGTCCAGTTGCCCATCTGGTGGTTACGTTGTCTACATTCTTAGACGGTACCTAATTTCTTAGCAAATGGATGAAGAAAAATAGAACTCATTTGCAAACTCTATTTTTAACTTCAGCTTTTCTAACAAATGCGATGTTTCTGTTGCGGAACTGTTTGTTACGAGTATCTCTCACCTACTTAGGTCTATGAAGAAAACAATATGTTTTTAAAGTTGAATCTAGACCAACATCAAGGACGCTGAATCTAAGCTAGATCATTTTTTATTTCCTTATTTGATTTTGCAGCGTACATTTTTGGGCACCTTATTTTGCATTGTCAACTGTACACAGAGGCTTGTTTTAAATTCTTTTCTGTGTAGATTTAAATCTGTCCCCACATGATCTTTGTACTGAATTCAACTTACTGTTGGAGATTCTTGGTAAGTGCATGCTTCAGAAAGCGCACCGACTGCAAAGATCAACTATCAGATAGTTCATCTTCTTGTTCTCAAAAACTGAAGTGAAAATGGTGCTTTCTGGACGTCTGTTAATCTTCATGGCTGAAATTCCATGCTAAAAGTCGAAGTAGACAGAAACTACTATTACAGTCGTGATTTGACTTTAAACATGTGATCAGCTATTCACCAAGTGTGGTTGGAACAGAAGCACGTATAGTTTAAATATTATTTTCTTGTTCGACAGCCCACGTTAGTGTCAACAAATAGAAGCCACCATTACTGTGTGGTATTTTTTGACTTCTCGTTCTCACAGAGTAGAACTGTATCCGTGCTAATTGTATTTAATTTGCAGTTAGGCATTTGAGATAGAAGCACTTTAGTCCAGCTGTACTTGGGTTTTACCAGGAACTCTAGGTTTTCTTTTACATCTTATCTCCCAGTGCTGGGCAATATAATAAATACATTGAGGCATAAGTAAACCAACAATTTTGCCTATAATGTCAATGACTCATAACATCTTATGCAGTTCTGTATCTAGTGCAATTAACCGTGGTGAGCTGTAGCATGAACTCTTCTCCTTCCTTGCAAACTTTGCTTTAAGTGCTACTTGTCTATAGATTTTCACATCAATGGTTGTTCCTTGTGGCCAGACATGTCCTGCAAAAGACATCTATGTGACATGCTCGGTGTCATGAGTCCATCCCAAGCAAAGTATCCCCTTTAAGTTAGGAAAGAGCTTTGCATGTGATTTCGCTTGTACGAGAGTGTGGGAAACAATACTCACCTCTGGTAACTGTACTGCCCCTGACACTGGGGTTTTATGTGTGTGCTCTTTGTTACGGGAAAATGACAAAAAGAATCCCTCGTAGCTGCCTGTATAAAGACAGCTCTCGCTACAGAAAAGGAGAGAAGGAGGTATATCTTGGGGCCAAGCGGGGAGGAAGGCAAGGGAGGAGAGAAACTTGGACAGAAGGATCGTTAGATGCTAGAATCCATAAATCTTTGGAGAAGGAAAGCTTAAGAACCTGGAGCACAGAGACAGGCGTTGATGAGGAGTGGAGAATATGCAGGAACAAGGTGGTTAACGAAGGAGCCTGGAGCACAGAGAGGTTGCTAATTTTGCATAATAAGAGTTTGTGGCAGATTTGTAAAAAGAAAGAAGTTGGGATCTGGGCAAAATGTGGGGAATTGGGCTCCTGGGGCACTGAAGAGGATGTGAGCCATTTGTTCATACGCGTGTGTAAGGGAATCAAAAGGAGTGTTAAATTCAAGAGTGATACAGGATGCAAGCAGAGAGGTCTGTGGGAGGGGACAGGAGTTATTTTGGATGTTGTATTTGTCAGTGGCTAAGTGAGAGAATAGAAAGAGGGAACGTGGAACTTGAGGAGAGCTGGGAGGGGAACTGGAGGACTTGAGTAACAGTGACAAGTAAATAAGAAACGTCAGGTTGATGTGTGAATGATAAGGGAGAACTAGCGATGCAGAGGTCAGCTTTAATAAGCTGATGAGCCAGGCACAAAAGGGGACAGCAGCAAGAAGCAACACATTCTTCCCCAGTGCCTGCTCTTGTGCACGCTGTAATTGCATAGCAGCCTTCCAATACCTGGAGCGGCCTACAAGAGAGCTGGAGAGGGGCTTTTTACAAGGGCATGTAGTGATAGGATGAGGGGTAACAGTTTTAAACTGAAAGAGGGTAGATTGAGATTAGATAGTAGGAAGAAATTCTTCATGATGAGGGTGGTAAAGGAAGAGATTGCCCAGAGAAGTTATGGATGCCCCTTCCCTGCAAGTGTTCAAGGCCAGGTTGGACGGGGCTTTGAGCAACCTGGTCCAGTGGAAGCTGCCCCAGCCCATGGCAGGGGGGTTGGAACTGGATGATCTTTCAAGGTCCCTTCCAACCCAAACCATTCTATGATACACAGAGGAGACGTGTGAAGACTCAAGGCAACAGAGAGCTGCCACACTGCAGATCTCATTACGTGTGCTGGTGCCGGTCCAGCATCTCCCGCAGCACAAGTGAGAAGAGGAGCCCAGGGCTGGCTGAGGAACGAGAGGTGTTTTCAGCTCAGTAATGTGCATGGGCACAATCGTTTCTGGATGTACTGTGAGGCCCAGTTTAAAGGGGATCTGGAAAATCACAGGCGTTCGACATCACACGCAAATGTTAACAGCAAAACAAAAAGGGTCTGGGGGACATGATGACAGCCTTCTGTCCCACTGCCTATATACTTAGCAACTTGTTCCACTGTTTACAGTGTTCATGGTTGTTTTTTAATTTATTACACATTAATGCATCTAACCTCCTGATTCCAGAATGTCTTCACCTTCAGGGCTTTCAACCTGTTGATAACCTCACTGTTTTTTCCCAGTTAATTTTTCTTTAATGAGCAGAAGATACAACTGATTGCTGAGAACAAATTTTCATCTTTCCCAAAGGATTCATTGATTTGATTTCTGTTTTCAGATACCAGTTTAAGAGAGCCCTCGCTTATATTAGTATTTTATTTTGCAGAGAAACTGGAAGTCTGGGAAGGTTAATAACATCTTTAAAAGAAAATGTATTCGGAAGTCCTACCGAATTGCTAAAATTAAGTGTTCCATCTTTGGTGTATGCTCTCCAAAATAATATGGCGTTTGTGGCTCTTAGCAACTTGGATGCAGCAGTCTACCAGGTAATACGTGTTTTTGTCAGTAACTGAACTGTAAATACATTTTTCTCTACTGTTTCGTGAGGCACACGTGGTAGGTATCTGTCTGCCTAGCACACAGTGCTCTCTTCAGCCTTAGTGTTACAACAAAACATCACTTGGCTTTTATTGAGAGCGTTACACTCTGTTGTAGAGCTCTGGTTTTCTGAGCTACCCTACTCACTGCTAGTCACTTCAAATTCACATTGTTGTAATTGGTGATGGTACAAAAACCCAGGGATCTGTAGGAAATCAATTAATACAAAATTTTACTTGTCACTCTGTAGTTGAATTTTCTATTTTATTTTCTCGGTTTTGGAGGAGTTTGTAAAACCACATCCTCCCATCTGCTTTAGGTGACATACCAGCTGAAGATCCCTTGTACAGCTTTATGTACAGTCCTAATGCTAAAGCGTACCCTTAGTAAGTTGCAGTGGTTCTCTGTCTTCATGCTGTGCGGAGGTGTTACCCTTGTTCAGTGGAAGCCTGCTCAGGCTACGAAAGTACAGGTAAGAGTTTACGTTTTGCCACTTTACAGCGAAGAATAAACTGCCTTCTACTTTGTATTTCTCTTCGCAGGAGCTGAAATTAAGGTAAAGTCTCTTAGATTCCACACAGCAGTACCTGTTTCCTATTTCCAGCAGCTTCAGCTACAACATAAACACTAGTTGGATCATTCGTTTTCACATTTATTGTATACCAGTTCAGGCAGGCTTGCGGTATTGCTCCAGTCTCACTTGTTGGAAAGGCACCTGATACTACGATTAGTATAAATTACCACAGTCGTCGTAATCAGTCTAAAGCACCACCATAGGAGCGCCTGAGTAACAGAGTGTTTCCAGCAGTTGGCCCTGGTATCATTGTAATGGCTGGAGCAGAAAACTTGGAATCTAAGCACTTGGCAGAATTAGAAGTGAAACTCCAATGCCTTGTGGGTGTGGGTGTGTCATTTAAACATACCCTTCAGAGACACTGACCTAATCCTGCTCTAGGAAGAACGGGTGTCTTCTGTTTCTTAGGCGCTAGCGGGACAGGCAGGTCAGGCAGCTGGGAAGACTGGCCATAGCCAAGTAGCCGGTGCCTCGGAGCACTGCAGGGTTGGTAAGAGTACGCGTGGAGAGTGAAACGCCACACAGCCACACCGAGCTAATTGGTACTGAGCAAGTGCATTTTATACTGCAATGGAATACTACTAATTTTGATGTAGTTAGTGAAGTAGCTCTGGAATTGATTATTGTAAATTACTGAAGTGTTGCATTCTTTTTAAAATAACGGTTAATGTTGCAGGTGGAGCAGAATCCATGGCTAGGGTTTGGAGCGATTGCTGTTGCTGTATTATGTTCAGGATTTGCAGGTATGGTATTATTTCTATACGCAGGTCACATCAGAAGGACTGTAGAACTCATGATGTTTAAACCAGAACATTCCACATTAGTTAACTGTCTCTGCTGATTCTAAGATAACAAAGGACTTTATCTCCTCTGCCCATAATTACTTGCATTAGTTATGACAGATTCATGACACGATTACTTGCAGTTGTCAAGCAAATAACTAGGAGCACATACTATTGGTTTTACGTGATGTAACTTAGAAGTCTGGTTTGCAAATGCAAGCGTCTTTCAGATGGTTGCAATAATCACAGAATCACAGAGCAGCAGGGGTTGGAAGGGCCGTCTGGAGATCATCCAGTCCAACCCCCCTGCTAAAGCAGGTGCCCCCAGAGCAGGTTGCGCAGGAACACATCCAGGCGGGTTTTGAGTAATGCTGTGAGGAACATCCCTAATGACTCCCTCAGTACAATTAGTTAATGTACATCAATTTTATAAAGTTGGCTTTACAGTGAATAGCCCCCCTTATGGTGACCACGTGAAATACTTGCATTTGTTTATAAGGGGAACTGAGCTCCTCACTCAATTCTTGAGCTAGCTGAGCCCTGAAATACACATTGCTGTAGTCCTGTAGGTGGAAAAATTAACTGAGATGCAGAGGCAGCATAAGTAAGGCAGAGAGGGAGATGAGTAGCAGGAAGCCTAGATAAAGTCCATGAAGGACTTTTGGTTGTGGTTGGTTTTTTTTGATGTTTGTTGTTGTTCTGTTTTTTTTTTTTTACAAACAGCATTTCTTCTTAGAGTAGTTTTTCTCTGGCTTCTGCAGAAGGAGACCAGAACTGGAGGACAAGTAAGCTGGTGCTAAGAAATAAGGAAGTGCAAATTACTATTTAATTTTAAATTTGTCTCACAAGGCTGTATTTTCTTGTCTGTAAACTGGATTCTTTCCCCTCCCTCTGTAAGAAAACAAGGTACTATCACCCACCTCTAGTACCATACAGTCCTGCAAGAATAATAGTGTGCTGTGCATACATGCTTGTTACTTCTGGTAAACATTTTGGCTGGCAGGAGGGAAAAGGAGGAGGATGTCCTTGTTTGGTGCCTTTTCAGTGAAACGGACACTTCTAAGTGGAAATACAACGTAAGACTGTGTAGAGCTCAATCAACTTTCCCCATAAGGTTATAAATTTACTCATTTCAGTAGATGCTCCCAAGCCATGAGACAAAATACAGCATTCATAGTGAAGCCTTCAGAATCTCCTAAAGCTCTCTAACGTTTTCTGGTAACGTGGGGAAACAGCTGTGCTTCTAAAGGTCTGCAAATTCAGACCACTGAAAGGGCTGGTGCAGGCAGCTCTAGAGGATTTAGACACATATGGCTTGCTTCTCCAGTGAAAGGATTGCAGCTTGGGTGTTTCCTCACTGCTGTAGCTTTGCTGTAAGCTGTAGCTTTGAGGCAGCTGGGAGGACTGAGTGTTTCATCCATGGAGCTCCTTGTGCCCTTGGGGCTTTACATGATGAAAACATAAAGCCTATTCAAACTCCTTTCCTCTTCTTCCTTCCCACGCCCACATGAAGAAGTTATTTTAGCATTAAAGCTTCAGTTTCTGGACTGACCATGTTAAGTGTTTTATATTATTCCAGCAAAGTCAAAGAAATTACATGGTTTTGTCCCTCGGAGGTGGAAGAAAGTTTTTTCTTCAAACTGCTGATTCTGTGATAATTTCCAAGTATCCAGGGGCCCAACAATGCTTATAAAAGCATTGGACAAATAAATATCGTTTGTGACTTGAATCAGTACTGAAGAATAATTTCTCCTAAATAGCACCCATTCTTTCCTTCGCCCTGCCTAGTGGAGTGATTTTTATGCATTTTCGGAAATCTGAAAGCATAATTACATTGGCTTACTTGTTTTATGACAAGTTAGAGTTTATAAAGTTTACAAATACACTTTGTATTCAAGCCAGATTTCTGGTACATTGATTACATTTGGTTGTGCTCTGGGTCTTGTCAGTGGGCAGAAAACTCGAGATCGTTTACTGTGGGTTCTTTTAAGCACTGCAGTTGTTAACAAGAGTAGTTTTTTGTTGATACTGTTGTTTAGACTTTAAAAATCTATATTCGCATGAGATAAAAACAAACAAGGAGACATGGTATTATTATTTGAACCCCTGAAATAGAAAACTGTTGTGTAATTTATTCACCATAAATATTCCATATACTGTATTAATTGCATTTTCACAAAGAAAAGAGTAGCAAGACTTTCCTTGAAGCTGTAACTCTGTGAATTCAGGAGGAGTGTGTGCCTAGGGCTTTTAACCCACAGGCCTTCTCTCTGTGCTGTAAGTTCTGTGCACTTTTCTCCTCTATCGTGTGAAATACCTTGGGTGATATTAATCAGCAATAAGCATTTAGTCAGTGAGACTCACACCAGAAAGTCATGGAAGTGGCTGAGAAGATGAGTCGTGCGAACTGTTGTCTACGTTTTGAAATGTGGAGGAAATTCCAGAGATAAGCAGAGTCCTGGTATAGGAGCAGTGGTTAAAAAGGCAGATTGTGATGGCCTTGTCCAGCGTTGGCCTTTTAGTCTGACATACACCTCCCAAGTAGAATAATGAAAAAGTATTTAGGGAATTTCCGTAATGCAGAGCATAAAAGTAATGCTCATCAGCGCAGCACTGTGAACAAGCGCTTTAGATTAAAATGAATTCCATTTCCTCAAACGCAGTCTGTAGTTTCAGTTAGCAGAAGGCGTTGGTTTTGATTGCTCCTGTAATCCCCTGAAGCAGTGGTTTCAGAACGTCGCCACTCTGCCAAGTGCTCTGCAAGCACAAGGCTTCCGAGGAATTTTCAGTCTCAGTACTGAGGTAATCGAGTCCCACCCATCTTTCATTTTTTCCTGCTAAGTATCCCTATGGAGAGGGGAAAAAAAAAGTTCTGCGACATACTAAAATGCATAAATACTGTCCTGGGGATAAAATACTGGGTGCCAAGGTGAAACGCGTTTTTTCTGGTGTAGAATCCTACAGAAGGAACTGTGCTGGGCAGCAGCCTGGCAATCAAACAGAAATGAGAAGTAATTTCGCTTGTCGATGAGGTTCATTGTTAAAACAACCATAAAGAGAAATAGAATGTATTTTTCATGTTAAGTACCCATTAAAATGATCCTGTCCTGGAAGACGCATGTTAGCAGGATGTGGGTTTGGGCCTTCTGCGTTGGGAACTTTTGTGAGTAGGACAAGATTATTCCAGTAGTCTTGTCTGGCTTTAAAACACACTATGGACCGTGAATCATTAAGGATGACACTTCATCTCACTGAAACCTTTTTTTGTTTTTGTATTTTTTTAGGAGTTTACTTTGAGAAGGTCTTAAAGAGTTCCGATACTTCCTTGTGGGTGAGGAATATTCAGATGTACTTATCTGGGATTGTGGTGACTTTATTTGGTGTGTACATGTCAGACGGAGCCCAAGTCCTTGAGAAAGGGTTTTTCTATGGCTATACATTCTGCGTCTGGTTTGTCATCTGTAAGTATCTTGTGGTTTTAGGGTCTTGTTGTGTTGGTTTGCTTTTCTAACTGCGACATAACTGAGTGCACGAAGCTACAAATTCGGTCTGACCCACTGTTCTTTACTGTCTTTTGAGGTTGTTTTTTTAAAGTATCATTATCTTGGAAATTCCTCACTCATTCAACTTAAATTGTGCTGAAACAGCAGTCTAAGTGACTGAGTAGCAAGTAGATCATCTTATTAAAAGTCGTATCTGATCTACCAGATGCCGTGTAGATACCCATTTTGCTGAATGTGGCATTAAATCACCAATTAGGACGACCAAGCCCAAAACAAGGAGTACACCACTGGAGTAAAATGCATCACTTCAGGAGTAACCTACTGCACCTTTACTCATACAAACATGTTACCTGCTTTCCAGTTCTCGCCAGCGTAGGAGGCCTCTACACCTCGGTCGTTGTTAAGTACACAGATAACATTATGAAAGGCTTTTCTGCAGCGGCCGCCATTGTTCTTTCTACTGTGGCATCAGTCGTCCTCTTTGGCCTCCAGATAAGTAAGTGCCTTTTTGCCTTTGATTTGACCCTACACCTGTTTCCTTCCTGGCTAGCAGGCTGTATGCGGTTCGTATGTTTGCACCTCCTTTCCAGTTTTTCTGGTGTTAACTCCGGGACTCCCACGCAGGAATGTATCATCCCTGTTGTGTTACATAAGGTGCCTGAGGATCCTGTGCATTCACGATTTGTTCTTTCAGAGGCATCTCGCGACCTCAAACAGAAGGGTTCTTTCCGATTTAAACAACTGGCGAGTTTATACAGCTTTATTAATGAATCGCTTTCTGATTCAGTTTAGTGTGTGATACAGCTGTTTACCTGAGAGTGCTGTTGATAACTTATCATTTCTTGTTGGTTTTAGCACAGCCAGTGCCAAATTAATTCCTCAGCTATTTCTGCAAGGGCTTTGCCACATCCCTGTTAAGTTTACCCGCTACCGCGTTAACTTCTGCCTCCCCTGTTTGCTGTGGACAACAGCACATGACAGCGAGTCAAACAGCAGCTGGGGTCGTGATTGATGTGATGTGTCATGACTGTGCATATTTTTGAGAGGAAAGAGCAGGTTGCTTTGGATTGTTCTGCAACTACAAAGGATTTTCTCCGTGATCAGTTCTGTGTCTGATACTGTACCCAGTACCTCCTGCTCAGTCCTTTACTATTTCGTTTTGGGTATTTTTTACTTTTGTACCATAATCCAAAGATGATATAGTGTGATGGTGGGAAAAAATACCTTTCTGATGTGGGCTTAGTGAGATGAAACATATGGAAAGTTTGTGTAAGGAGAAAATAATCCGTGTTGGGCTGAAAAAGAGCACCTTAAAGCAAGTGATACAAAACACAACTAGTTTAAAAACTCACTTGGGCAGAACATTTTCTTGATGCTTGACACAAATCAAACCTGGACTGGCGATCCTTCTGTGAAAGCCTCATTAATAGCGTTTCTTAACCCTGGCTAGACGTGGAAAGGCACAGCATGTTACCATAGGCTACTTTACTTTATCACATCCACTGTGTCTTTATCATTAAGTCTGTTGTAAAGTGAGCCTGTCAGATGGCATCCGGAACTATGGGAGATGTCTCATGCTTGCTTTTCTGACCATCATCGCGTTCTTGCTGATACGAGACTCATTGAAATGACGTGGGGATTGTAAACACTGAAGAGTTCTCAGTGACAGAGGATGATTCTAGATTCTGTGAATTATTAACAGCTTGTTGCCCTGTTTTGTTTTGAGTAACTTTATTAAGTAACCTTACTACTGTTATTCAGATACCATCATAACTTATATAGCTTAGTCTTCTGAAGGTTTCTTCCTACACAGAGGTGTTTAAATAAACTATTTTTGTCTCCCTTCAGCCGTCACCTTCTTCCTGGGTGCTCTCCTGGTGTGTATTTCTATTTACCTCTATGGATTACCTCGACAAGACACCACAAAAATCCAGCCCTCAGAGACGAAGAGCTCAAAAGAGAGACTTGGTACTGTGTGACATGGTCCAGAAAATGGACGAGACAGACAAGAAAAAATGGACTTTAAAAAACCCTGCATTTTTTAAAAATTAGCCTTAAGCTAGTCATGAAACAGTTTAAGTGGGATAGACTAAAAGCAGAAGTTAGTTCTGTTTTACATGTGAAGCTTCCAGTGGCTGATGCTGAGGGTACCTTATGGCCAAGGAGCTGCACGGGTATTTTATTGAAGGTATTCTTCATTCACATTGGATGATGAAGAGTCCCATTTACAAGGAAAGTAGATTTAAGGAACTGAACACTTAATTGTACATAATGTATATAATGGGGGGAGATTGGTTCTTTGTGTATTTGATAAACTGTCTTGCCCTTTGAGGGCAGAAATGCCCAAAAGCTTCATAAAAATATATTAAAAAGAGCAATTACTGCCAGCGTTTTTTCTTGAACTAGTTAGTTAGCAATTGCAGTTTGATTGATGACAGGAGAAGTTTCTCTTCTAGGCCGTACATATGAGATGAACAGAGTCCTTCTCCAGTGTTTTTATGATGAATTAATAGTATTTTTTTCCCTCCATGCAAGCAACTCTCACGTGTCCTGACAACTGTCCCAGGAGTAACCATGCCTCAAGCATCACTTACCTAGAAGTGATCAGAAGCAGCACTTGCTCTTTGGTTTAAAAAGTCAGAATGACAGACTGGTGTTTGTCTTAAGTTGCAGGTTTTCTTTCACTTTTTATACCTGCTGTAGCTGGCAGGGGATCTTCTATTCTACCCTATGCATTTTGTCAAACCCCAGTTGCACGGGGGAAAGCTTGTATGTCTTCTTGTATGTATCTGGCTGAAGTATGAATGAGTCAACTCAAAGTGTCAGACTAGGAGATGTTTATCTGCACATTTTATCTCTAAAACTTTTTGTGCAAACAGCGTGATGCTTGAAAAGAGTTCCTGTAATGCACGCTAGGCTTTGATTTAATTTATAAGTAAGTGCCAACTGTGTAATTTTAACCTCTTCCCTCATTTTCTGAGGCCTCACTCGGTTCAGCCCTTCCAGAAACTGCAACTCTGCATTGAGGGGAAAACTGACTTCGGTGCTTTGGGCAACTCCTTTACATTCAAAGAGTCAAAAACGTGACCAAGTTTGTGTCCTGGTTAGATTCCTTCAGACATGAGTTAACCAGCTGGGTTTTACATGAAAGTGGGGCATGTTAAGCACAGCAGTAACAAACATGCTTACATTCTGTTCCAGTGAGGGAGGATGTTCCCCTCTGCCTTTTGCCAGCTGTGCTGTGCATTTGACCAGCGTGTCACCATAGCACTGCTCTGGCAAGCCAAGGCTTTGGTGGCAGTGGGTATTGTCAGGCATTTCAGAGGCTGGAGCAGCCACCCGCACTACCTCACACATGACTGACACTCCACTGCTCCAGCACCTCAGGGGTGCCAAGCAGCAACTGCCACATCTGACTGGTGCACAGTACTGAGGGAGCACCGCAGTGCCTGTTCTACCAGCTGGGCGGCAAACCCACTGCTCCCCGAGTCATCACATCGGTGTGAGAGAGGAATGGGTGAGGAACAGGATGTGACATTTGGTCCTGGCTGACCTTACTGAAGGGGCAGTGCACGGCCTGACTCACTGTTACAATGTATAGAGCACCTGGAGCTGTTGTAGCATTAGGTCTAAGTACACAATGGCAACCGCAGAAGGGGAGAACTTTGATCGCTTATGGCAGCACAGTTAATACCACTTCCTTTACCAAAAGGAAGGTAGATTGTATTTACAAAGGTAAATACAGAGCAGTTCTCTTGTATGGGAAACACCAGGCAGCGTAGTGTCTTAAGTACACTACTCCTACTGAGCACCTGGGAGAAAGTTACTGCAGTAACCCTGGCGTCCCACAAATGGCTGGGCCGTGCCAGCTCTTCTGCAGTCGGTACGATGGAGCATATGAACCTCCAGGAGCAGACAGAGTTTCCAGGCTGCATCAGCAATGACACACAGGAGTATATTTATAGTCTCTTGGAAAAAAATCGTTTTACTAAGAGATGTGACTTTACATTGCAAACAGCCTTGTTACATTTGAGTTACGGGTGTAATGCCAAGAAGTTTCATTCCGTTGGCTAGAACCAAGCGTGCAGCTTGAAAGAGACAGAGCCTTGCCTGGAAAACAAGAACAGCATCAGCTTACAGTATGGCTACAGAATAGGGCATAGTTCCTAGGAGCAGACTGTCAGAGGTGAGAACACTGCCAATCCTCTGTGCCCATGCAGGGCACTGGGATTCAGACACACACATAATCCGAGTACCGAGTAACACACCAGCGCTGGCAGAATTCACGCCAACTGTTGACAGCCCATTGCAGTGTCAGCAGAGGGACACTTCTGTTAATGAAGGGAAGCGGGAAAGGAGCGTCCAGCCCAGTCTAGTACCCCCGGGGCCGAGCGACCAGAGGAGATGCCTGCAAAACAGCTAGCAATGACTGAAAAGTGAAAATCTCTCCTGCACTACAGGCTGTTACAGCCTGAGGATACTGCTGGAATTCCTCCTCTCACTGTGCCTGGGTTAGAGGCTGTCAAGCAACTATGGGTTGCTTTGAGAATTTCACTCTTCCTTGTCAATGTCTGAGCTGTTACACAGCTGGCTGTTTGGGAAGGGCTTTATCACCCTTACTCCAAAAAACTAGTTCTTGAAAGCTGTCACTGTAAGATATTTAGAAATATTTTTTTACAGCATAAGGAGCTGAAATGTTCCTTGTAGCTTGGATGGTCTTAGTTGTTCTTCCCAAGAATGCATGGAACCATCTCCAAAGGCAGGAACACCTATAACATCTAAGCTCAACTACAGAGTGCAGCTCCATCAATTACACCGGAATTTTTTCCCCCACAATGCAGCTCAACACTTAAATGTGATTTCCTACCAAAATCAGATACGTAACTGCTTTCAAAATAGATAAAAGAGGAAATCAAAAAGGCAGTATAATTAGTGTATTATTTACTGAGCAGTTAAGGGGTCAAACGTTGCCTGGGAGAGCAGTAGAAAAAAATTAGTATCGATTTGGAACTGCACATTAACAGTTGTCGGCCGCAGTTATCTTCTTTAGCTAGAAAGGCAGTATGGACAACTTGGGATATGTAGGTGGCAAGAGGGAGGGGAGAGATGCAGTTATCTCCTAATTCTCTGTCTTCCCTAATAACCACTAAAGGAAACCACCAGAAATTAACCAGCAGGTTTACTTTTAAAAAGCTGAGAAGGAAAGGTGAGGGGAAGGAAAGGGGTTTGATTGGGTTTGGAGCAGTTGTCCTTCTGGAGCACTTTGTTTTGGAAAGATCAGGCAGAGCAGCTCTTTCCCAAAGGCACAGCCACAAACAGCAACCCTGGCCATCCGGAAGCGGTGCCACCCACAGGACAGCCTGCCTGTCAGCTAGTAGTCACACAGCTGGGTTGGTGAAGCCCTGAGGGATCATTCCTCTGGGACACCCTACACAGACTCCAGCCACACAATGACCCCCCCCCATCCCCCATACCTGGGCTACTTCAGGGGCGCTGCCTTTCACAGGAAGAGTTCTATGTGTCACGGCTGCAAGGTGGCTGAAATGGAAAACACAGTGAGAATGGTGAAAACCAGTGAGGCACTTGACAAGAACAGTGTTATGGGCTACAGAAAGCAGCAGAACTGGAAGAGCCACAACTGCAGCACAGCATGCCAGAGACTTCTTTCCAACAGCCTCTTTCACCTGGCTGAGAGAGGGCATGATTTTCTGTAGCCTGCACGTTGTCAGGGCATGCCATCAACAACAACTTAATGCTCGTAACATCCCCCCCTCAAAACCTCAGAACAATCTCTCCACACCCCCTCTGCAAAAAACAAAACCAAACTGGTCTGGAAAGATCCTTGAGAGCCGGCCCTGTCATTCCCACGGTGCATGATTCCTTACACCATTTCCCTTAACTTGCTGAAGCCTTCCCCATACACATGCTCTACAGCTTCCTCCAGCAAGTCTGCTCTAGTGTTTCACCGTCCTGTTAGATCAGACAGGTCCCTAAGGGGACCCTCCCTACGGAGGTCAGATACGCAGTGTGACTGACAGTAATAATATGCTTTGTCCATCTCCACACTTAGGCTGAAATCAGTGGTTAAAAGGGCTTTGGGTAAAATTTCCGAGCTGAAATTTTGAGGTTTGAGAGCATGTTATCATCAGCTCAAATCTGCTCTTCAAGATATGATTAGTCCAGTATGACTTTGAGTTCAGACACTGGGTTACAGCCAAGTGATTCTTTTTTCTTTAAAGTAATTAGTTTCTGAGGAGGCTCCTGGCTCCTTTGTCCTTGGTTCCAACCTCAGTCTCTACTATTTATTATATTATTTGCTCTCCTACATTATACCTTTCCTGCTCCAGAAAAACTGTCCCACAAATTTACATCTTCCCACTATTTTCACTCTTCAAAGCAGTGCAGATGTGAGGGCTGCAGAGCCGGCTCAGTAAGACCTGTCCTTACCGGAGACGGACGCCAGTATCAGCAATCGCCTTACCTAAGCGTGAGGAGGTAGCTGACAATGTGCTTGGGTTGCAGATCCTGAGAAGATCTGTAGAGGACCTCATCGTACCTGTGAAGAAAGAAAAGGATTGTTTGGTGTTAAAGTGGTAGGAAGGTGTACTCAGATACAAGGCTCATCAGACTTGCTGAAGTCAGAACAAGCACACAACCACAACTGCAGAACTAACAAAAATAATCTTCTGAACCAGACCTAAGCCATGTAATTAGCAGACAATTGATTATTTTTTTCCTCGTTCCCTTATTGTTGAAGAAGATTGCTTCTGCTCTTTATCATGCAAACACTGTAGATGGCAGCGCTCAGAGAGGCAGGCTATAGCAAAGAGAACACAAGAGCTATATTTGCTCCTGGAACGTTATGTCTGGTTTTACATTTCAACACTAATTATAAGTTCCTAGGAGCAAAAACCATGTATTAAATAACCAACGCAGTCAAAATAGTCCCTTAGAGGACGTTGCCTTTAGTAAACGCAGCTTAGAATTTTAAGTAGCTAAAGGGAATCTTGTAACATTAGAAAAGACAAAACCAAAGGGCATTTACATAATCCTGGAATAAAATCGCGTTATGCAATACTGTATCAAACTGGATAATACAGGCAGAGTCATGGCGATCCATGTTTACTCTTCACATGGCCTGCTGCCCACTCATGCACGTCACAGCCTGCAAGAAGTTAAGTTACCAACACCTCTGGGGCTGAATAGATTTCAAATTCAAAGTGGACTTCCTGGTCTTTGCTCAGTTCCCAGGCCCATCCCAGCCAGGACGCCCAAGCTGAGCTTCCCTAGGATGTTCCTCCTTTAAAGGCAAGCTGCAGGAGAACTGGGGAGTGAGCTCTCATAACAAGGGGCTCAGTGGTCATGTAAGAGCTATAGCACCAGGGAGGGAGTGCTCCACATTCCCTTGGTGGGTAACCTGGAAAACATAAATTAGGGGTGCATTCAGCAGCTCATCCCTGCCAGCATGCCCCAGGCGGGCACTGCTCAAACAGGGAAGGTCACTGCCTTCACACCCCTGTGCAACAGCCATAGAATCATAGAATGGTAGGGGTTGGAAGGGACCTCTAGAGATCATCTAGTCCAACCCCATGAGAGAGGCAAAGTGAGGGGAGCCTCTGCATTGACTCAGGGACAGCTTAGATACCAGCAGCTGCTGGCCCCTCAGACAGTGAAAATTTCAATAGCAAAATTACCATTAATTTAACATGATTCATCAAATAATGGCCATTAATAAAGCTTCATGAAGCAACAAAGTTGGTATCAAATGAAGCAGCCCTCTTTTGTTACCAACTTTTTTGCTTCATGAAGCTGCCATTTCAGCATTGGCCTACGACAACTTGTTAGATTATTTTATCAGTGGTGCCCAGTGCCAGGACAAGGGGCAACAGGCACAAACTGGAACACAGGCAGTTCCACCTGAACATGAGGAGGAACTTCTTTACTGTGAGGGTGACAGAGCACTGGAACAGGCTGCCCAGAGAGGTTGTGGAGTCTCCTTCTCTGGAGATATTCAAAACCCGCCTGGATGCATTCCTGTGCAACCTGCTCTAGGCTAACCTGCTTTAGCAGGGGGGTTGGACTAGATGATCTCTAGAGGTCCCTTCCAACCCCTACCATTCTATGATTCTATGATTCTATGATCAGTTAAATAAGTCCACTTCTGCAGGGATATACACGCTACCTTCAATCTACTATTCACTAGTCTGCAAAGTTAGTGGTATTCAGAACAGGCCAGCTAATTTTAAGGGCAGATGTTTGGTAGTTTTTCAAACAGCAGAAGCAGAGCCAGGGGAAGTCAGCTTCTGACAGCTCATGAGTGTTTACCACGGAAACTTTTCAAGAAGAATCTACTCATGGCAACTCATAAGGACTGAACAGTAATTGTTACTCCTGAAATCACGGGATAGTTAAACATGAGTTTATTAGTCCCTGAGTGCCTGGTCTAATGGATAACCTAAATATTGCTTTCTGCTGGTAGTAAAGGCCCCAGGGGATGTTTCATACAAATTCCATATGGTGCTTGGTCAGACTCAAAGGCCTTTGCAATAAGCAGACCTGAAACTCTATAAAAATAAGAGCTCGGCAGTGGAGCAACAACCTCTGTTTGAAAATGGACACATCTGGGATGCGGTGATCCCTGCAAAATTTACCAGCAATAAGTTATCCCTGTCAGTTTTTACACACAAGACAGGCAGCTATACATTAATCTGATAAAACCCAAGAAACGACCCAGGATTTATTGTGAAATACAATTGCACTGGATAAATAAGATACTACCGGTCTTGTATAGAGTGCTGGCTGGTCTTGCTATTTGTCAGGAAAGCATGCAGGATACAATAAACTGCAGGCAGGCCTCTTGAGGCAATTACAGCTAATGGTAGGACTCTGCAACCCACAGTTGCAGGCCGAAAGGAACCACCTGGGACTCTGACACAACTTTTGGAAGTCCGAATTTTGAAACAAATGCTCTCAAGAAGGCCTTAGTGCGGCCAAAGGAGTTAACTCTCCGGCACTGTGCAGTGTGCAATTCAGTATATAGGACCTCTCAGTAGGAATTCTGAAAGTCTCAATTACTTCCAACTCCATCACAGGCTGCGCAACATGGACAACTCCCCTGTCTCCATATTTTTAATTACACACCTATGAAATAATGAAAACAGAAGCTGCTCAACTTTAAGACTGAATTAATGAAGAACATTACTGCTATTAACAGGTATGAGTTGTGCACGTTCAGTAGCTCTGAAGGATGTTGAGCTAGTGAATGTGCATGCACATACTCCATTTCACGTCACCCAGGAGCACTTCCTCTCCCCTTTCCTATGTGACAAAAACAGAACATGAGGCACCAAGCAAAGCTGCAGCTAATATTTATATAGAGCTTAGCATATTTATGAGGACAAGAACAAATTAAGAGGCTCGTGTACACAAGTATGTTCCAAATATTGCTTTTTCCCCCTCAGACAGCTCCTGAAGTCCATGAGGATTTCAAGTTAGGGCTCCTGTTGCAACCAGTACGACCCAACAGACAAGCCATTGCCTGAAATAGCCATTTTTCTATTTTGATCACACAGTCTGTGCCTGCTCAACAGGCTGGCAGCAAATCCAGAAGTTTATTTTAAGGGAACTGGTATTTAGAAAGAAAACCAGACAAACCTGAGAAGATGCTGAAGAAGAGAGATGGCATCTGGCTCTTGCAAGCATGCCACATTAACGTCAGTTAGCTGCTCGTTCCCATGCATCCGTTCTAAACTAAAATGTAAGAATGAAAAACAAATACTGGATGAAAAACTCATTAGCAAAGCTGAACAAGAAAAACAGTAATTTGTGTTTTTAAGAAAAAAGGGTAGACATCTTCTGCTTAAGCTGAACGGAACACTGAGACAGACTAGCTGATTTCAACCCAAGATAAAAAAATATGAATTTTTGCTAGCCATTCAGTATCAACAGGATCAGAGATACGTGTGGACAACATGTCCAGAAGCTGATGCTAAAAGGACTAGGGAGGTAGTCAATACCCTAGTAATGGTACGCTATTACCATCAATACCTAGATGCCAGGGGAGTACAAGAGGAATAAACTACACAAAGGGATCAGGCTTGCACGCTCTTCCTGAATACCATCTCCTATTACCATTGCTTCAGACAGAATACCAGTTTGGTACAGACCTTTAGGCCGATCTGGAAGGTCTCTTACGTGCTTTTATGAAAATACGTATCGATGTCTGCATTAAAAATGCTCTGACAAATCACTGTAATTGATAAAACTGTTCAAACAGGACTCTTCTGAAATTCTTTTTCAAAAATAATTAAATATGTCAGCTATCTGACCTGAGTCAACAGGACGAGGTCTGCTTTTAACCTTGGTTACAAACAGTGGGAAATAACAGAATGTTAAAAAGACACTAGCTACAGCGGTAGTCAAGAACATGTAAGTTGTGTGATTTGGTATATTTTATAAATATGGGCATTTTGGTTTTTACATCAGTTTCCTTAAACCGTGACACAAGGCCACCGTTCTTCATCACTGACACCAACCACACAGAGAGGCTGTTCCTGGAACCAAGAGAGTATGTGGACAGTTAGCTCAGCCCTGTGGAAATGAGGTGGAAATTTCATTTTAACTGGCTCGCTCTTCTTGGAAGTATCAGTGATTCCTATTGTAAACTCACACCTCTGCTGAAAAAGTGAAAGTATGTCATATTTAGGGAAGGAGTTAACACTACTTATTAACAAAGCGGTAAGTTAATAAGGCTAAAATATATGTCAAACTGTACTTCTGCATACAAATGCTCCTCTTACCTATGGAGTCTGGCATGGGTGTACTGCAAGAACACGCCTGTATCTCCATGACTTTGGAGAGCTCGATCCCAGCTAAACTGATAATCAGATGACAGAAGGCCCCGGAAGTCCTGGAACAATAACTTAATGTCACCTAGATATGGCTCTCTACCTCACTTTTCAACTTTTCACAGAAGAAGCAAACACCTCTGGAGGCAGCTCAGACTCACCTGAATTATTAGTGCCGCAAGACCAACTTTCTCTGCTGTCTCCATAGGGTCTTCTATCTCTTTGGTTGCTGAAGAGAAACAGAAAACAAGAAATTGTAACTCCGTATACCATAACAACCCCCTTGCTCAGACTTGGAAATGCCAATAAAACAGCATCTTCTAAACCTGTGAACTAGCAATTTGGCAATTGTCAGGATTCATATAGCAAGAAGTCCAGGATATAGATCTTACTTAAAAGTCGAGATACAGCTGTTTCAGATAGGCTTTTTGCCACTTCTCCTAGTATGTGTAATGCAGATTTTAAGGTCAGAATGGTTCATTACAACAGGGTAGATAGACTGCACTGAATTCTTCTTCACAATTCAGACAGCCAATCTCTGGGATCAGGAAAAGAATGACAGGACAACTCAGATTTTGTTCAAAAACTCCAAGTGATAGGAAGGCATAAACAGTCAAAACAAAAATTCTTCCAATGGCTAATGGTGCACTCGGATGTACATTCAGGGAGTGCTCACACCATCCACTGCAGATATCTAAACTGGCTATACTTGCAGAATCTGAACAGAGAGAATCATAGAATGGTTTGAGTTGGAAGGGACCTTAAAAGATCATCTAGTCCCCTCACCCTGCCACGGGCAGGGACATCGTCGATTAGATCAGGTTACTCAAAGCCCCATCCAACCTGACCTTAAACATTTCCATCCACAAGTTTTCTAGGCAACCCAAGTGTCTCACCACCCTCACTGTAAAAAATTTATTCCTTCCAATCTAAACCTACTCTCCTTCAGTTTAAAACCCTTCTGCTTTGTCCTGTTCACTACAGGCCCTGTAGTGAAGTCTTCCTACGTCTTTCTTATAAGCTCCCTTTGTATAATGAAAGGCCGCAATAACATCACCTCCCCGGAGCCTTCTCTTCTCGAGGCTCAGTGACCCCAGCTCTTTCAGCAGTTCCTCACAGGACAGGTGTTCCAGCCCTCTGACCAATTTTGTGGCCCTCCTCTGGACTCGCTCCAACAGGTCCGTGTCTTTCTTGTACTGGGGACCCCAGACTGGACGCAGTACTCCAAGTGGGGTCTCAGCAGAGCAGAGTGGGAGAATCACCTTCCTCGACCTGCTGGCCTCACTTCTTTTTATGCAACCTAGGATACAACTGGCTTTAAAGGCTGCAAGTGCACGTTGCCAGCTCACGTTCAGTTTTTCATCCACCAGCACCCCCAAGGCCCTCTCTGGAGGGCCGCTCTCAATCCATTCATCCTCCAGTCTGTACTGATACTGGTGATTGCTCCGACCCATGTGCAGGACCTTGCATTTGGCCTTGTTGAACTTAATGAAGGTCACACAGGCCCACTCCTCAAGCCTCTCCATGTCCCTCCGGATGGCATCCCTTCCCTCTGGTGTGTCAATTGCACCACTCAGCTTGGTGTCATCTGCAAACTTGCTGAGGGTACACCCAATCTCACTGTCTATGTCATTGATGAAGATGTTAAATAGTATTGGTCCCAGTATGGACCCTTGTGGGACACCACTTGCTACTGGTTTCCACCTTGGACACTGAGCCACTGAGACATAACTCTTTGGACACGGGTGTCCAGCCAATTCCTCATCCATCTAACAGTCCATCTGTACCTCTCCAATTCAGAGGCAGGAATGTTGTGGGGGACCGTATCAAAAGCCTTACAGAAGTCCAGGTAGATGACATCCACAGCTCTTCCCTTGTCCACTGATGCAGTTGCTCCATCATAGAGACTACTAAATTAGTCAGGCACGAGTTGCCCTTCTGCCTGACTAGACATGAAAAGTACCTCTCTAAAGCTCCTCTAACTAAATAGACTGAACTTAAGTCTATCACTACAAAACCTAATTAATCTGGAAGAGTCCAAGAGAGAATGTCCTCACAAAAGCTGCAGAGACATGTCTGCAAAACTATTTCCAGCTTTTTCACAACTCAAGTGATATTCTTCAGCAGATAAGCAGCATGCTGTTGTGTACAGAAATTCACCAAAGGGCCTGTTTCATTCCCTGTCTCACAGGGAAATTCACAGGGCCAAGCTGGTGCTCCAGTTCACCAAAAGTACAGTAAAATTCCCTACATCACAGAATGTTAGATGCTGGATCTTCTGGGAAATCACTTGTGTTTGGACCCACAACCTTGCCTAGTGAAAAGGTGATGCTTTTGACATATATAACACTTTCTACTTTTAAACTCAGATCACTGTGTGCTCTGCCAGGGTCTCCTCTTCCTGCTTGATCCTACCAGAGAGAAAGGAGGATTCTTATCATAGACTTTGACAAGACAAATCTGTTCCACTTTAGCAAGGGCCAAGTGCTTTCTTTTTTATTGTAGTATATGTAACCTATTAAATTGGCCAAGTTCAGCTTATGATTTCCTGTACCAGCTGATTTCCCCTAATAGCAGAATATGGAGAATTCAGCTGTTCTCTTAAGGCACCACTTACTTAAGCTGAAACAGTTTTGCAGTACGGTTTTAGTACACTTAGATTTTTGTCTTTGGCTTTGCTATTTCTTTGTGCCAGGTCAGCAAAGCCAACTGAGACAACTTTGAGTAGTTCACAGTACTCATACCTTTGCTATTTACAAAACTCAGAAAGAGCTAAGCTTGAAAAGTCTGGGGATAGTTCAGAGCCCTGAGAAATCTCAGACTGGCTATTCATTCACAAAGAAAGACAAATATGTTTAGATTACATTATTACATTTCACTGTAATACTGAAATTTGTTTCAAAACACAACATTTGTAAACGGAGATTTGTTTCAAAACAGAACAACTGTCTCAGAATTCAGGCTTTTGTTTAGGTGCTTGATAAGACACAGACAAAGCTATCTAAGAGTAAGTAAAGCAGCAAAGGAAGTATTACGCATTCTAGAGAGGATTTATGTGGACTGCAGGATTCATTGAGATGAGTAGAAAAGAAAAAGGGTGCCAATAATGGAAACTTAAATAGCAGAAGAACTGCGTACAGTTAATAGCAAAGAAAGAGTTTATATAAAGGCATTTAACTAACCAGCTCCAGCTCCACACAGGCATGATTTTTAAAGCTAGCACTGGCTATTAGATGCCCAGTTCCCAAAATCTTTTCAATGACAGTGAGGCATTTTGATGCCACGCACAAGTTTATAATATCTTCCACTGTGTATCCAAACACTTTTCAGACACAGAAGACACTGCTATGAGTCAGGTATTTAAGATTGCCAATTTAAGAAGGAGGAAGTAAGGCAGGAATTCAAACATAAGGGGAAAAATTTCTACAAGCACAGACAGGATTTAGGATCTAACGGATAAACTCTGGAGAATGCTGCACTGCCATCTAAACACATTACTACTTTTAGCTGTTCTTCTGCCTACTGCTTATGCGATGGAACATGGGTCTGTACCTCTGCCATGTCAGTTCAGTCCAGCATAAAAATAAGTTTGCTTTGCACTCAGCTATGTTACTAACCTTTAAACTGAAGCTCTAAGCTCCATTCCTTTCACAGTAAAGCTGGTTTAAATCGAGGGTCACTCCTTCTATCATTCTGCCTGCCCCTCCTCCTTGTCCACTCTACACACAATATTATCTGGATTAAAAAAAAGCCGAGGAGGCAGAGCAAGGAAGAGGCATATGACTTAACCTGCTCAGTTCACGGATTCAATTCAGCACCTAACTCCAGAAAGCACAAGAGGGGGCAGCATTTCACTGGGAACTGCTTGAATCTCCATGGCGTCAAGAGGAAACGGCTCCAGAGCCGCAGCCCGAGGTGCAGGCAAACATCCCCTTCAGCAGGTTCTGCTGCAGCGCAGTGACCTCCTGGGGACTCCGGAAACAGTCATGAGACTGGGAGGATGACAAGGCAGTAGCTGCAGATAAGCTACAGTCAATCTTGCCAGAGAAAACCGTCAGAGCTACAAATGCTTTGGGCAAGATCTCACTGTTCCCTGAACTCCAGCCCCAAGCCCACTATTGACTATTTTGGGCCCTCCAGAAAAAAACAACAGTTGTCCCCCCCCAAAGACAGGTAGGTACTTCCTTCCCAGTGCACAAGCATGATGAAATAACTTAACTGAATGTTAAAATTTGCAAATCTGTAATTTAAGGAAGTTCACAGAGTTGCAAAGGATTATTTTAACATTGTTTATATCACAGGAGATACAAAAGTGCACAGATCAGGGCGTATCACTGCGATCAGTCTGATGCAGGGAAAAGTGAAGGGTAGAAAAGATGACATGTTTTTGATCAACACAGAACATCAAAAGAAATTAATAAGACCTGAAATAGCTAACTTTTTGCGGAAGCCATGTTTTGTAACATCCTTGAGCGAACTTCATTTAAAACGTCTTCCAGGAAAATTACTTCTCCTCTCCTAGTCTTCATCCCTTGAACTAGACCAAAAGACACATGCTGGCACCTGTGTTGAAAAGCAGCAGGACCTAAAATTACATTTTAATCAGGAGAAATGTTTGCAGTGTTTGTTCATAGCTGGATTCTTACCAGGAAAAAGCAATAACAGCTGAATAAATAGCGCTGCAACGTGGGAAGCTTGGTGATATAATCAGTAACTTTCATTTCAGCAACCAAAGCTCCATACTTATTACATAATGGGAAAATTATGATCAGCGTTATGATAACCTGGTCATTTGCGTGCTCTTGGGAACCTCTCTTGCTACTAGCTTTAGCACAGAGGACTCAATGCAATAAATTGCAATAAATTGAGGAGAGGCAGGATGCAGACAGATCAAATAACTGTGGCAACACAGATCTGTTAAAAACATTAGAAAGGGAGTCATAATAATTCTACTGTGGCCACATTAAACTAAGAGTGTAATTAATCATTGCTAATAATAAAACATTCATTACTTCTGCTCATAATAATCCCAAGCATTATTCTGGATCCATAACCTAAGGTAATTTAAGTGCAATTTTAAGCACTGTGAAAGGAAGCAGACAAATATTCTTGAAGGCTAAACTCCTGTAGTTAACCACAAAAGACACGCCGACTGTCATGAGAAGAATATGATTTAGTCTGCAGATCCATTACTGACCTCTGCTCAGACTGCTAACAAGATTGGTAATTACAATGAATAACAGCAAGGACACAGGTCCCTGAAATAGGTATTACAAGCCTGAAGCATGATTCAAGCTCAGATTCAGATCTCTACTAAAATATTATACTTCAAGAAGTAACCATTTCATATGTGATCACACAGTATCCCAGAAGCTATGCTATACAGTCTCTGAAAGACTGTTTCCCTTTCTCACATCGAGCAGTTACAAAAGACCTGTTAAATGAGAGATAGGGCTGTTTTTCCACATCCTGCACATCCTCACACATGCGATGTCTCCCTTCACAAATAAAGTGGTCCAGCAGAGTGGATGTATAAAGCAAAAAGGTTGGTGCTGAGGACCTGAGGCCCACATTGCAGACAGTTCTGGGGTTTTGTTTTCTTATTTTTATCTCCTCATTGGACTAGCATTAGTTGGCTCCTACAGGCCAAAAGTCTGTTTGCGCTCTTGAGTTCATTAGCTGCACACCAGCAGCACATCTTGTAGCTCAGTTTTGCCCAAAATGCCTACATGATGTGCTACAGCATGGTGGTAGGTGGACACAATCAGGGGATTCTCTCCAAAAGAGCACTCCACTGAAATTCCAACGTAGATATTACCCATTCTCAAAAAAAAAAAAAAAAAGAAAAAAGGGTATATAATTAAAATTCATAAATACATACCTTTCTGCCCAGTCATAACCCATGAGCTTCAGTATTTGGAACAAATGTTCAAAGTGGTTACTTTGACTTTTATCTGTCTAAGGAATAGAATTGGTGCATATTAGAAAACACTTCAAGTTTGATAAGCATTAGCTTCTAACACACAAGCACACACCACCACAGATACTGTCCCAGTAAGTTGCTGCAAGCAGAATTAAGACCTATGAAGACAGGCAAGACTTGAAAAATGTAACAGCTGGAATCTATGGCAACAGGATTTTGCATCTTGTCCAAAAAAGTAATCTATCTTTTCAAAAACGATTATTCCTAGGTCATAAAGTCAAAGCCATGACCTGAAATGAAACCTTGATTTTCTTTAGTTTCACACAACCTGTGAGCTGCACATCAAACAAAATGCCTTCATTTTCACTTCAGAACCTTGCTGCTCTTGTTATATTCCCATGTTTTACGTCACCTAACTTTAAGGTTCCTTTGGCTTAGAAACAGAACACTTCTTTAAGCTCCCTGTCTCCATAACTCACTAGTTTCTTTTGTCTCCAGCATGATTTGTGGAGCATTACATCGTAAGTGAATTGCATAATTAAAAAAAAAAGGTATAAATGATTACATCTTCGTAACAATGACGCCATCTTGTGCTCTCTTCCACTTCCAATTACTCTCTCCTATGACTCAAGGTAGTTTCTGATGGAAGTTTCTTTGTCTAACAATGATCTTTGTGTTTCTAACTACAGCTGCTGCTACAAAGTTCACTTTCCTACCTATTTGTTTTGAATACATCACTCAAAGACTCCTTTATCTCTCCTTAAACAACACTGCAGTGAAAACCAAATAACCACTATTTTCTTATTTCCTTGGTGTTCCAAGACAGGGACTGAGCAGTGAGTGAAGAGCTTATCTGTGTTTTTTCCTCAACTCTACCATTCTATCAAGCCCCAAACACCTGTCTCCTCTTTCACAGCTCCTCATAACCTGCTCTGCTCCTATGCATCACCTCTCTCTGTGCAGATTCACAAGCAAGGCTGACAAACAGACAGCGGTGGTCAGCATTTCAAACAAGGCCTTCCAAGCTCTTTTCCACACACCTTACATGAGAGAAGCTCTCTGTACCTGTAACAAAGCCAGATCTCTCTCACTAAAAGATCTCACAATAAACTTCATAAAAAGTTTAGATTAAGGCCAGCTCACTGCACTGGCCAATGCTGCCTTGCTGTTTCCTCTGCTTCCCTCTAGGTCTGAATTTAATCTCTGTTCTCCTGTTTTACTAGAGATTATACTTCCATGACAGAAACCTACCCCCCCAAAACCACAACAAAACCACCCCTGTTCTATCACCATCTGTGGGAAAGGCAATTTAGTG
This sequence comes from Steatornis caripensis, assembly GCA_013398225.1. Taxonomy (NCBI): domain Eukaryota; kingdom Metazoa; phylum Chordata; class Aves; order Caprimulgiformes; family Steatornithidae; genus Steatornis; species Steatornis caripensis. The sequence continues at coordinate 317,790 of VZSC01002512.1, forward strand.
GAAACTTCCTGAAGACTGAAGATAAAAGGAAGAATGTGACTTAACTAAAAGTCACACTTTAAACTATCTGGGTATTTCATTTTGTGCTTACAGATCTCTCCTCCTCCCCTGAATCATGGTATTTGTAATGTTATATTGGCTTTTGAAAGAGTTGCACCAGAGAAGATTTATAAGCATTACCAAACACATCACAAAGAACATGCCAGAAACCTGCAGGTTTTTTTCCACAGGTCATTAATTGACTTCACATAATAGAACATGTTTTTTCAAAATTTTTTTTTTTTTTTTTTTTT
>VZSC01002512.1:318232-343273 GCA_013398225.1 Steatornis caripensis
TTCTAAATCTGGGAAAAAAGAAATTTAAAAGCATCATGTGATATGTCCTTGGTAACACTAAAGCAAATAGATTTCACAGAAGTGAGGAGATAATCCTGCTATTCATTACTGATACTGCTGCAATTGTTATGGAGCAAAATAATCAAGCCAAGAAATATAAAAAGCTTCCCTGTCTACAACTGCTCCAGATTAAGTAGTACTTTAGGTGTGATTTCTATATAATGAAACCAAGGCACTGTTCAAAGCCATAAAAATTTACATCTCAGATAAGATACCAGGACTTTAGAGTAGACTGAGATTCATTTTAGAACATTAATTTCTAAATTTCTAAATTAACATTTCACAACCCCTTATAACACTAACAGCTTTTTCTGACTTGTTTAAATATTAATGACAACATTTATATAGAAAAATACAATGTAAATTGAGTAAAAGTTCATTTAAAATGAATTGCAATTAATTTTTAAAACGGAGAATAACTCCAGAGCTGATTTTTCAACTGTTCTGTGGGTCATGAACTGAAACAAAACGAAGAAACACTGCCACATCGAGGCACAGTTGCTGGGCAGTAAGGGCATGTATTTTATTGCCAAAAATACCATTTGCCAAAATCATATTGGGAGCAAGAGGTCCCCTGGATTATTGGCGAGAGTCAGGCTCGGAATGTTTAGTGAATCTAAAATTACTTACCACATAAATCATAGTATCCCAGCTATGCTTATTCATTCGGTCTATAGCAGCAGCAAGATCTCTGAAAAAGATAATGAGAAACTTATTTGGACTTTCACTCAAACATACCTCATTATTTCCCTTTGGGAAAATAATCTACTGTTGTGAAGGGAGAAGGACTGCCAGATTAGAGAGATCCATGTATGCTTACACAAAAAAGAGGACATGTATACTTTGTTCATGATGTGTTTGAAATGTGTTTTTTTGGGTTTTTTTTTGTTTTGTTTTGTTTTTAAACCACCAGCTGTGAAAATTACTGAGGAAAAAGTTCTTATACACAGAGCAAGTCTGGTCTCTGTCTGCCTACCAGGACAATCAATCTATCAACCGGGAGACTTGAGAGAAACAACCCTCTCCTGGAAAACTAACCCAGTGCTCAGTGTTAGGTTATATGACAGAAAGCTCTTCTTCACACACACAAAGTACTACAGCGAAATAACTTGCTCGAGCCCCTCCCAGGGCTGTCACAGGAAAGCCATCAGTCCCGTCCCAGTCTGAAACCCACCTCAAAGGTCACCAGGAGCAGCTCTCTGGACCGCCTGCTGACTGAGGGAGGTTACTGCCTAAGGGACATGGAACACATGGGATGCAAGGGAAAAGCATTTTGCACACGACATTATGGGATGCTTAGGGGAGGAACCAAAGATGGGAAAAGAGAGGGAGAAGATGATAAAAGGGGCAGATGGCTTGTAAACTGATTGCTGGTTAGTATGTTTGTCCGGTTGTGTCCTGCACCTAATCAGCAAAGTCTGTACTGTCTTCTCATTAAATTTTATTTGGAACTTTTTTTGGGTGAGGGCATCTCTCTTCTGTGTGCATGTGTGTTTGGAGGTCTAAGTATCAGCAACCGGAGTCGGGGACCTCAGGTCATACAGGCCATGCATCTGTGGTGCCAGCAACTGGAGGGACTGAAGTAAGTGAAATTAAGTGATAGCAACTGGAGTCTGACCATAGGTCACAGGGGCAAAGATGTCTGTGCTGCCAACTGGAGCGAGGGCACACACGTCCACATGTGATTGACAGCAAATATCAAGCTGAACTAGCCAGCAAATAGGTGAAGTGCCCTGGGAGCCAGGTACGTGTGTCTCCAAAGATGAGGCACCCAGAGGAACCCGTACTGTCACTGTCGGGGGTGCAGGCCAACTGCTGGAGAGACCACAGGGACTGGGGGTTAACAGAGAGACCCGCCTATCTACACATGTGTCTCACTGTAGGGGGCAATAGGGGAGGGTGAGGATTCAGGGCCAGCTGCTGGATGGACTGCATGTCTAAGCCCAGTTACCGGAGGGATCTGCTGTATCTGTACCAGCAACTGGAGCAGGGCTATGGGCCCTGGGGACTCACGTGCCAGGTGCCAGCAAGTGGGGAGACCTGGGGGTCCAGGGGCCAAGCTAATGGGCAGACTGTGTGTTGAAGCTCAGCTACTGGAGGGATCCACATTGTGCATACATACTCTACATAGAATACATATGTGTATTACTTATGTACATAATATATATCATATACATACATGTACATATATATACACACATGTATATTTCTTCACACTATTAGACCTTCATCCTAATCAGCCGCAGAGCAATAAAATGAGGCCATTTGTGCTGTGAGTGCTGAGCAGTTTTGTCTGTGTTGCCCTGTTTTGGTGGCTGTGTGTATATAGGTGCGTGTGTTTGTGTGCCCACTGGGAACAGGTGCTCAGCCTTACTACTGGTTGGACCTGCGGGCATGGAGCGGTGGCAGTCTTGCCTCCATCTGGCTACAGGATTCAGCAGCTCCCTAATGTGCAGGATTGACTGCTGCATCTCTCTAATACCCTTGCCCTGAAAAGCTGTAAACAGTTTACCCTGAGGGCTAGACATTTGATTTATTTACATTACTGGCACAAAGAAACTGTTAAGGCTTCCATACTAAAATACCCCGAGAGTAATTTTAGGATACTGATGAGAAGGCAGAAAAATAGTGATAAAATTGATGGTACAGTGCTGATGGTCCACTGAGACAATGAAGACATGGCTGAACAAGCCATTTTTTTCTGCATCACACTGTTGAAAAACATTTTAAGGAAATGTTTTTCCTAAAACCTTCATTATTTGGCAAGTGTTTATCAGATGAAGAGATTCCAGCTTTGTTTTCAAAGTCAGTAGCTGGAGAAAGCATTATGATTTATGGAAAGAGGAGATTTACTGACAGACTGCTTAAGGGGAGGAAAGGTATTTAAAAGCAGCTGGTTTTCCTGAGCCACTTTCATCCCATCATAGTTAACATTGCTAGTTCCAGTTATGATTACTCATTCGTCAAGGTGTTCCGTCTCAGAAATAAAAAGCTTCAAAATCTGTACTATCAGTTACAAATGTAATCATGTACAAAAGTTTACTGGCAAAATAAATGGTAAGAAACACACATGGGCTTACTTGCCTTGTTATGTAAAGCGTTGTCCCATCACTACGCATGACAGTGGAAAACGACGAGAGGTCTTTCTTTTCTGAAAGGTCCACAATTCCTGTCCCTTTTCTGTAAGTTCAGAGAAAACACTGAAGTGCGAGCCAGACCCAAAATACAGATAAAGTTCAGGTAAGACAGAAGTCAGAACCAAAATGAAGGCCTCTGGCCATAGAATCCCCCTCACTCTAGACAATCTTAATCTTTTCTTTGAATGACTGTATCCTTTAAGCCTTTTTGAAGACTGCTCCTCTAAAAGTTTGTTGTCACCACTGCTGATGCCAGTGAGCTGCCTGCCCACATTCTGGTGCATTCCATGACTACAGCTTCTGTCCCGGTTCAGCCAGGCAGCACAACACAGCAAGGATCCCATTTAACTCTGCTTGTTAAATGGCACATGCAGCTACCAAACTAATTAACAGCCCAAAAGGCCATTAGGAGTTCAACATTGTCATTGTACCTAATTTGTCACAGATGGGCTTCTGTGCTAGCCAAAAGAAAAGGCAAACTTAATTTTTAGCTGGGATTGCACAAATCCTGTTGGCCTTCTACTAGAACAGCTGTCAAAACCATCTACAGAAAACTCTTCCCTTTAGATGACGTACACACATCACCATCATATTTCATTTGAAATGCAACGGAGTTGTTAAGTAAACTACACCAATAGATTGAATAAATGAGCTCATACATTGTTATCTGAAGGAGTCCTTTATCATCCAACATCTTTAGAACTTCCTGGGACTTTTCCTGGTAAAACGATTCTCCAGAGTATTCATCAAAGTGCACTCCTAGACGCTGAAAAGTTCCAAGAATATCAAAGAAGGGAAACATTGTTAGATTGAGGCTAATCATTTCTCCAGATTAAGTCAGATGATAGGTCTGTGTCACAGGTTAGATAGAGTGCAAAGATTAATTTTATTTCTGGGAAATGCAACTTCATTGATAAAAGGAAAGATGTTTGGATTTTGATGTAATTGATTTCTTCACTAGAATTAATCTCCCTAAGTTTAACACAGTGTTGGATTTAATGTTCATGAGAAATTAGGAGTAACTGGAAAGAGCAAATAGTACAAAAAATCTGAGGGAGGTCTGTAACTTGCTGTGCTGGAGGCAAAACCAGTGGACTGCAGAGAAGCTAGCTGGACTTGAAACCAATCCTATTTTTAAAGGATGCTAAAAGAAATTTAAAAAAGCAGGAACTGCTCAGAAACACTGCTGAGCACACAGGAATCACCATCACTAGGAAGGCTGAGGGTAATACCTAGGAGAGATAGGATGACCTTAACTGTCAAAACTGGGTAAAACATAATAGTACAAAAGATAAAGTTTTTAACTGAGGGCAACAAAGCTGTCAGTCCATCAGCTCGATACTTAGTACTTTGAAAAGGAATTGGGAGAGAAAGATACAGCTGTACCAGTCATCGTGTGATCAATGAGGAGTGACCACCGTGATACAGCTGCATGCACAGCCCAATACCGACTTACCTGCTTACTTAACAGGTCAGCTTCCCACTAGAATTATCAAGGCTGTGTCTCACTTACGAGATTCTAACTTATAGTACTTAGCATGAATCCAGTGATATGCTTCAGGTAAGAAATTAAAGCACAACGAGGTTAATCTGGATTATTGAGGAAGGCACAGACCACTTCTAACTTTGCAATCAAGGATGAAAGAAGATGTGACCAATTTCTACAAATACATCAAGAGGAAGGACATGGACAAGTGCAATTTTAAGTAACGAATACTACTAGAAAAAGGAAGCAGTATAGAACAAGTCACAAATTCTTTGGAGCTGTGAGTTAGAAAAAAATGTCTAAGCTCATTAGAACTGGGCACCCATTCTGGAATATCATTGTAGGCATGTGGGAAAGAAAAACACCAGCAGGATTTCAGATGGACTCTTGAGTAAGATTACATAGTATTAATACCAAGAGACTGGGATTCAGTGACAGAAGGTGTATCTCACTCCTGTTTCCCGAACTTGTAAGATTCATTTTGTGGTCAGTGGCACAAACATCTCCCAAGAAACACTGGACACCGACTCCATTCTTGAGATTACAGTATGCAACAGATGGCTGTATATTAGCTCAACTCAACCTGCAGGTAACGTATGCACTGGTTACTATTGTAAACTCCTGCTGCTATAATTACTTACACTCAATTTAATTTGCAATATACACAGCTCTACATCATAACATTAGATCAGAAGTGTGAAAACACAGTTATCGCCTAATAAAATTTATTACATGGAAACCGTTAAATTTAGCGGGTTGTTGCTGACTTCGAAGATAAAGCAGAACTGAACAGTATTTACCTAACACTGATTTGCTTTGTTGCCTAGCACCATACTCCTAGCTTCAGGGCTTCTGAGAAGGGACAATTAGTCAAAGGGTCAATTACATGGACTCCATTAAACAAAATGTTCCAGGCTGCCAGCAACTAAAGTGACGATCTGCTTGGATGTTAAATCAACTACTGTGCTTTTTCCAAACAGAATGGGGCATAACCTGGCATATTTAGAAACATATTCCCTACAACACAGTAAAGCTTACTGTGAAGGCAATGAACTGACGACATTACAGCAACCTCTGTTCCTAAGTCAGTTCACTGCTTGGCAGACTCTTGGATGAAAAGGTGCTGTGCGCTATCAATTAGGTTGATGGAGCAATGGATAAAAAGATACCATTTTACAAACAACACAGAAAAAGCAGTGGATGATTTGTACCTTATAAATTCGGATGTATTCCTCAATACTGAAGTCTCTAAATTGTTTCCAAAGTGACAATGTCTGCTCATCATGTTCCTCCAGTTTTCTAAAGAAATCCTTAGCCAGCTTTTTTGTGTTCTCATCTTCTGCCGCTTTGTTAATCTGCACGTACACCTAAAATATAACGGCACTCAGAATGTTCAAGAAGCATAATCCTCTCCTCCAATAAAAATAAGCAGAGCGAAGTTCTACAAGAACAATACAAATACATTTAAAGATTACATTTGTAATGTCAAAATTTTAAAGTCGTGTTAAAGGAAAACATTTCCTATTTCAAATAGGAATGAGTAGTCCAAACTCCAACAGGAAAACATGCAGCTTATCTTGAAACAAGACTAAGGCCATAATTCCTTACTGCTGTCGCTATTGTTCTCTTCATAACCTTGAAACAACTGCAGCAACAGAATATGGAAGAACTAATTTATACATGAAAGGAAAACCATCACAGACTTTTAAACCAGAGACTTTTCTTCAGAGGACCAAAGTTGATAAGACTTGATGTTTCACAAACTCAAAAAACCCCCAGACCAGTTCTGACCCAAAAATCACTTATTTAGAGTACTGTGTACCCATACTAATACATGCTGTCTCTCTGTGGCTGAAGTCAAGCACGTGAATGTCAACATCAGACCAGACACACACATATGCACTGTCAGTTTGCTGAAAGCATTACAAACTCTTGCATTAGCCAACTTTATCTGTGAACAACAAATTTGGCTCTCCAGCTTGGAGAAGAGAAGGCTGAGGAGTGCCCTCATCACAGTCTACGCCTTCCTCAAGGGGGGCAGTGAAGGGGGAGGTGCTGATCTCCTCTCTGTGGTGACCAGTGATGGGACATGAGGAAATGGAACACAGCTGTGTCAGGGGAAGTTCAGGTGGGACACTGGAAAAGGTTCTTCACGGAGAGGGCGGTTCGTCACTGGCACAGGCTCCCCAGGGAAGCAGTCACAGCAGCAAGCCTGTCAGAGTTCAAGGAGAGTCTGGATGATGCTCTTAGTCATATGGTTTAGTTTTAGGTAGTCCTGCAAGGAGCAGGGAGCTGGACCCAATCATCCTTACGAGTCACTTCCAACTTGAGATATTCTATTTTATGATAACATATTCCTTTACATCTAAAGGCCAAATATTTGCCCAGGCAATGATTCCTTGCTTTCCACATATAGCATTTGAAAGCTCACGGAAAAGTTTTTTAGAAGTTAAAATACCACATAAAAATAATCAAATTAACTAGTGGTTACACTATGTATTTAGATCCAAATAGTTCAATGCTATTTAAGTCTTTGTAAGTGAGTTTTAATCCCCAAATCATTGTGATGTAGTTGAAAAATAAATAATTATAAAAACTTCACTCCCACAATGTTCAGACAAGGAGTTTGCCAACAATGCCTTGCTCGAATCAGTTCTGCCTATTTGAAAAAAAAAAAGCTTTCACAGCAAAACTCTCGAACTTTTCCCCTTCCTTTTATGTCCCAGGTTTTTTTTGAGATTTTAACAGGCAGTACTGCTGACAAGCCTCAAAGATTAATGTTTGCTTAGTTCTGCCACAAAAAAGAAATTTAAAGTAGAGGGAAAATTCAATCCTTTCCAAGAACAACGTTCCCTTTCCCCCATCAGTAGTTTCACACATTCAAACACCCCTCCCTGCCCAATCTTCGATGTTATAAAGCAAAAATAATGCAAAAGGCCTATTTGCATCTGATTCTTGACCAAAATGGAATGTGCAAAGAGGTTTGTAAAGGTACATTTGTCTACACATTTATTTTCTTTTTAAACCAACTACAGGAGAGATTAGTTTCACACAACAGCAGAAAAAACACCACTTTGAAACATGTCTCAGTTTTTGATATAAACTAGGAATACAGCTGAACAAACAGTTAAAAACTGAATATTTGAGAAACTAATTTAGTCTCAAACAACTACTGTTTTAGAACCTTTTGCAGCTTGCCTGAATACTGTTCTCTATACTTGAAGGTAATTTTTTAAGGTCATAAAGCCTACATGCTACTGCAACAGATGATATTTTAAAGCTTTAGTGTAAAATTCAAGTATTCGAAATTTAAATCCTAAGAACAAACTGAAATTATAAATAAAAATCAAACAATATGCAGCAATGCACAAATGCAAGAATATGACTACTTCTTGTTGTCTCTTTAAATCAGTCCTACAGCTCTAAAACACCTCCACATTGAGAATCTATCAATTTTATTGAGCAGGCCTCAGGGATGAGGGAACAAGCAAACAAAATTTATCTATGTCAAAGAAGCTGGTAATCTCAGGAGGAGCTACTCTGCCACATAAACAATCCGCCTAATATGTATTCAGCTGCAGAGTAGCCAAGTATTCAAACACAGTTTGTTCCTTTGCCAGTGAACAGATTTACACAAAACAGTGATCCTGTGACATACTGTCTGAACATCAGCATTAGCAACAGTCCCCATATCCAACTCAGAGGGTGAAGCAGAGCTCAGCTTTGTATTAAGAGAACACCCGGCAGTGCCACACAAGAATGTGGACACAGCCCCACTAACACATGAGATCTTTCTTTTAAAGGATGAAGGCTTGAACATTAGCCATTCAGAAAATTTTGTCCACCTATCCTTAGGATTGCTGGATTTGTGCAGATAAGTACATACGTCACGTTCTCTTGTGTATTGTGTATGTGTTACAGGCAGCACGGTTGTCAACCAAAGAGCACTTACAAGTACCAAAAGATTGACGAAAACCTTTTTTGCTCATTGCACTATATGAAACAAGAAGTGACATAGGAACTGGTAGAAAGGAAGAAATAAATACTACCTCAGATGATACTAGGCATATTTGAATGGAGCACACCAACAGCCAAACCCATGTTAGTCCTTTGGAAAAACAAGGTTTTATAAACTACCTCAATCTTTACTGCTAACCTGGACAGTCCACCAAGTCAGTTTTGTCCCTGACACACAGAAATGCAATCTACAGCACTTACACCATGCTGGTGGGCTTGATGGACAACTGAGAGGGCAACCTCCTGCAATGCAACAGACTTCCTTACTGCTGAAAGGCATTTCCTGAATGCCTGTCAGCAGAAATTGCACCTTCTAATGCTTCTGGCTCTTTCATGCTCGTGGAAGAAAGAAGAGAATTCTGCAGAGCCAGAACGGCATTCTGGAAAGTGATGGTCAGTCCTCCTTACCAGTACAGGTTGGAGGTTGACCTGCTGGAGAGCAGCTCTGCAGAGAAGGACCTGGGAGTGATGGTGGACAACAGGCTCACCATGAGCCAGCAGTGTGCCCTTGTGGCCAGGAAGGCCAATGGCAACCTAGGGTGCATTGAGAAGAGTGTGGCCAGCAGGTCGAGGGAGGTGATCCTCCCCCTGTACTCTGCCCTGGTGAGGCCGCATCTGGAGTGCTATGTCCAGTTCTGGGCTCCCCAGTTCAAGAGAGACAGGGAACGACAGGAGAGAGTCCAGCGGAGGCCTACGAAGATGATGAGGGGACTGGAGCATCTCTCTTATGAGGAAAGGCTGAGAGCCCTGGGTCTGTTTAGCCTGGGCAAGGGAAGACTGAGAGGGGATCTCATCAATGCTTATCAATATCTAAAGGGTGGATGTCAAGAGGATGGGGCCAGGCTCTTTTCAGTAGTGCCCAGCAACAGGACAAGCGTCAATGGGCACAAAATGGAACACAGGCAGTTCCACTTGAACGTGAGGAGGAACTTCTTTACTGTGAGGGTGACAGAGCCCTGGAACAGGCGGCCCAGAGAGGCTGTGGAGTCTCCTTCTCTGGCGATATTCAAAACCCACCCGGATGCATTCCTGTGCAACCTGCTCTGGGGGCACCTGCTTTAGCAGGTGGGTTGGACTGGATGACCTCCAGAGGGCCCTTCCAACCCCTACCATTCTGTGATATATAGTAAGGCTCCATATTAGATACAAAACACTTTAAAGATGCTTTTCCCCCACCACAGTGAATTTTGTATTGAGCAATGGAAGTTAAATATTCATTCCAAAAATACTAGCAACAAGAGGATTTTTACACCATATGTGCCACTTCTTTTCACAACTTAGGTCAGCAACAAACTACAGCATCAGATGCAAGACTCCATTTCCACTGCAGTTAACACAGTGGGGTCAGTGGTCCCCTATGCCCACTTAAGACAGCTGATATCGGTCAAACTGGCAGTAGCAGCAATCAATATAACCTAAGTATCCATATGATTACCTCTCTTATGGGCATATTTTTCAGCCTAATGAAACCTGTCTCTGCTGCCACGGCCCAGGCTAGCAGTGGTCCTTCAAGCAACGTTGTTTAAATCCAACAGGAGTCTCATCATGACCCTGCAGACATACCATTCTGTACAAAATTGACAGCTAAGTTAAATGGACCGTCCTCTGAAGTTCCTAGCCAGTGTTCTCCGAGCTTACCTCAAAAAGGTGTTGTAAAGGACTGGATTTTAGCTTTTCTTTGTTGCCAAAGCACTGGAAACCAACACCCAATAAGCCTTGAAGAACAATCAAATACAGAGTTAGACAACAGCCCAGAGTATGTTGCTTTGTTGTTGTCATAAGCAAGTCTAATCTTAATGCTGTATATAATAAAATAAATGCCTTACATTTTTAAACAATATAATGGTATATGCTACAAAAACAAATCAAATGCATAACCTATTATTCCACTGAATGAAAAAAACCAAATCAAAACTATAATAGCTAGAAACTAGTAAGAAAGACTCTATTGATTTTTCAGTTCCTCATAAATGGAATTTGTGTTTGCAAACTTGTAGAGAAAATTATCTTTTACACACCAACCGGCTGTAAACGACAAGCCATGCAGTGAAAATTGTCCAGCAACAGAACATGCTCAAAACTCCTTGTTTTGCTTCCTCCCTTAACAGTATTATCATTTCAAGGACAATAGAAACTGGGACGCAATATGGTAGTCCACAAACCACTCATGCAATATTTTCAAGGGAACTTTTTGCTGCATGCTGAGAACATGCAGCTTTTTTTCCACATATCAAATTTGGATTCAGCACTTTCGAAAAGCCATCTGAAAGGGCAAGAAATCAAAATCCCAATCTTTTTGTCTAAATCAGAAGAGCCCTTTAACTCCTTCAGTAATGTAGGAATATTAACCCTGCAGCCTCTTACGATTTTCTGAGGCTGTTTCTAAGGCCAGCTCATTCCTCTGAGCTGACAAGGACCAGGACTGATGTGAAGATGGCATGTGAGGAACAGGTATGCATGGATCCTTTTGAAAAGCCCTCTGCAACTAAAGAAATAGCACTGACTCAAGAACTTCCCTCTTGGAAACACAGAGTGCGAGAGAAGCCATGGCAGACTTAGGTAAGAAAAATAAGTTAGGGCTTAGGAAATAAAATTAGTCTAATCCTATGGAAAGGGAGTTTCTTTAAGGACAGCTTGTTCTATGAGTAATGAGAGCTCGATTTCCTAATGATCTCTCTTAGATATTAATGTAACTACACATTCCACTTTTCAACGCTGGCTTCACACGTCAACCCCAATATGACTGCCAGTTTTTATTCAACTTATTTCATCCTTCCACATGTTTCTGTCTTCCCCAAAATATCTCCAGCCTTGTTATACTTGCCAGTTATTGGCAAGATGCAGCATGTGCTGGGGCTGATTCTGACTTAGATGTGCTGAGTGGTTAGCCGGCAGGCTAAACACAGAAGTTAACTTTCTCTCCCAGAGGGCATTACATTGAATTTCTGCCCCTAGTTGGCTGCCAACTGTCACAATACCAAAACAAATTTGTTCTCTTGGAGACATTTTTCTTTGTCAGATCTGGCTGAAGTTGGCCAATTGGTTCAAAATTTATTAGGAGCAGAGTCACAGGAAGACAGACAGACAGTGTGACTGCATAAGCTTTGTTACCTTATGAAACCTGCCCCAAAACTGCCTAAAGGTTGAGGACTTCTCTGCCGTGTTTCAGCCATATATGTTTTCAACTATTACGTTTTAAAGCCTCTGACAATAGCAGTTGTAATAGAAATGCTGACAGATTGCTAATTATAGCACCGCTTCTGGGAAAGGACAATAATAATAAAATATTATGCTTTAATTTTGTGAAGCATGACTACATTACTTGTTACAAAATCTGTCATACTTTTGAGCTGAGCAGGCCTAAATAAAGACAGGAGCACAGGTTCTGAAAGAAACAGTTGAAACTACTAGGTCAAAAGCATGATTCTAACAGTTGTGTGCTGGACAAGAGGTACACATGTAAATAACAGGCATTGTGATATTTATATCTTCAGGAAACTCTGCGTTAAAATACATAAAATTCCTGATACTCAGACTCAGGAGTACAATTTAGTATCTTCAAAGATAGAGTGAATGAGGTCAGCTGACAAGCCCTTTAACCAGATTGCATTTCACTGCTTAATTGTCATTGCCACATTCATTATACAATAACATAGTGATAAAATTATGTCTAACGGGAAAAAATGAATGAAATATGCAACGATGAAATTTACTGAATTTTAGGTTAACTCATTCTGTATTCAATTTCTATGAAACAAATCCTAAGTAAAGCAAAGTTCTGCTATAAACTACTGTTTGATCAGAAACAGGATCAGGAAAGATGAGCTGCAGAGGAAATAATTTAACACAGCAAAAATATTCTATTACTGCCCTCACAGTCATAAGAATGTTTCACTTAACTGTCTAAAACCCAGAAATCTACTCTAGAAGGAGAATGGGTAGAACTGAATACCTATTAGTTATGTTATCTACACTGCTGAATCGGAATACATAAATGGAGTAGAAGTAGGGTATTTACGCTAAGTTTTTAACACAGCTCTGTTTATAAAGTTGATTCATTAATGTCCCCACAAGCAGTGGTACCAGCAAAACTGGATGGGGCAGCATAAGGGCTAGAATTAGCACAAGTGACTGATTCATAGACATTGCACTTTGTGTTTGCCATTTAAAAATAAATATATGGACATTGTTTTCAGAACGTACTGCAAAAGATGTGGGTGAGTTTTATAGTTTTCACAGATGTGCCAGCTTTCAAGTAAGAAGAAGTGGGCCTGACTGTATCTATTTAAATGCCTAGATTAACAACAGAAATCAACAGAGTCATGAATCCTATGGATGGGTCAACTGCCATGTAAGAGGGATAATCTGACATAAATGAGCTCTGTCCATAGAATAAGTATCAGCCCATGCTGGGCTGCACATGAGAGGATTTTCAGTCCTCACTTATCTGATGTACATTTCAGAAGAGGTAGGAGTGTGTATGCGTGTGCATGCAAATGCACACGCATGCAAGATTGATGGTCTTCCCGTGTCTATCCACTTGCACATTCTCCACCTACACACCTCTCTTTTGCTACATTTTAAAGGGAAACTGAGTATTTTGGGGAAAGTGTTGGGATATTTTTAAAGATACAAACTCTCCAGGCCTCAATCTGCCAAAACACAATTGCTGTGGAAGTTAATTATGCTCTATGAATAATGAACTAGTTTCCAGAAGGAACAAAAAAAAAACCCCAGATAATGAAAATGCCACAACACACACAAAGATATCCCAATACAAAATATACATTTTGTTACAGTTATCGTATTGTTACGTACAAGTGAGGCATAGGTAAGTTAGCAAGCTCAGTCTTCCACAACTGTCACACATGCAGAATCTGAATAAGGAAGGCAGTATTACAGTAGATGTGCAACAGCTATGGTAATATGCATGCATTTTGTCTGGAGGCAGCAATAGAATTCTGTTCAGCTAAGAGAACTACACAGGTATAACCAGCANGCAAGCTCAGTCTTCCACAACCGTCACACATGCAGAATCTGAATAAGGAAGGCAGTATTACAGTAGATGTGCAACAGCTATGGTAATATGCATGCATTTTGTCTGGAGGCAGCAATAGAATTCTGTTCAGCTAAGAGAACTACACAGGTATAACCAGCACACTCATAAAATATTTCTACTGCCCTTTAAAAATAAACCCCAAATTATACATACATAATCTAAGAGGAAGCTACTGAGGGATGGAGGCACTGTTGGGTAAATTTCCTCCTGTTATTTCTTGTACAGGAGTATAGGTCATACTGCTGATGAATCAGTATGGATTCTTTTGTTCGTATTTTAAGGGATTAACTGCACATTACATTATTTGAAACACAATATTACTCTTTACGAGCCCAGAGTGAATCCAACAGGCCTGCAAAAACTGAAGCTGGAAACCTAGACCGTATTATACACTAGAACAGGGAACAGCAGAGACAAATACCAAAACATACCAAACTGCATGCCCCAGTCACCAAGGTAATTTATTCTTGTTACTTCATGTCCCAGCGCAGCTTTGAGATTTGCTATAAAATTCCCTGTTAAGGAAAAAAAATTGTATTATTATTCAGTTGTAGCTAGTCTCTCATCCCAGCAGAACAGTTTTCGGTTGGTGTATGATCTGTATTCAAAATGAAGAGGAAGAGCAATGAGATGAACTACTCCACAGAATTTGCTAAAATACTTCACAACTGAAAGCAACAGTATTCTGAGAATGAAAAGAAAGGCTGGGTATTTGAAAGGTGCCATAAAATGTCTCATCCAACAACGATAAAAACATATACATGTGTCTGTGCACACACATACTGCAAAGTACACCATATGAAAAATACTTTTTTAAAGTCTTCTGGTATTCTCACAAATATGTGTCAGTATACATAACTCCATTACAGTCAGGCAACCTCACACCAGGAGGTTAAGCAAGTACTCAAATTCACAAACTGCTGTTAACTGTGATGCTAAATAGAGAACACCAAGTCCCAAATCTCCATGTACTGCTGAAGCAGTGCTGAGCTCTGCACTTATCACACTATGTGTCTGATATGCTCCAACTTACCATATCAAGTAAGCACATCTTGGTTCTGTTACTACAACAAAAACTCTTCCTCTTTCTCCTAAGCTTAGCTACAATCATAGAATTAAAAAAACAGAAATACCCACATCCCTTCCTCCATTTTCTTGTGCTTCAAGGGCACCTTTTAATTATAATACTGATGTAAAAGGATGCAGAAAGCTTTCTCTTCTTCTGTTATTATAAAGCCACATCATAGCTAGCAATTACTTTCAGTTCCATTCTTACTATTGGGCAAACACTGATCTACAGAACTATTTTTGAAAGTGGTTTTTTTCTATAGCAAAGGGTCCAGAAATGGAACATAAAGAGCCAAACCCAAGTAATTTCACTCAACTATCAGTCCATGAAAAGGCAGAATTAACTGTAAGTAATAATTATATATGATATATTAAAAGATAATTTAAAACTGATACATTATTAGCTGCACAGATACTGCAGGATTCTCTGCTAATAACCTTCTAGTTTTTATTGTAAGAGAGGGAAAGGAAGGAGAAATAGTCTTTTCCATATGCCATTGTAGTACTGCACAAAAAACTTATTAATTATTCCATTACAAATGACAGCAACTGTGTTAGTAATACTAACATAAAGTAATTAACATATAAAGCAAGCTTTTTGCAAGACAGCCACCAAGACATAACTGACTGCTCTGCAGTCCGGTGCAAATTGGAAATTTAAAATTCAAAGGACTGTCATAACACCTCAATGAAAACTGCCCTGGGTGTCTTTGTCAAACAATTTTAGACTACTTCATTTAAGGTTCACAGTCATAAAACCATATTATGTGTGACTTCATAAATATGCCAGCAACACATCATGCTCCTTTCTTTACTGTATAATGAGCAAAAGGCTTTTAATTAGTAAGTTGAGCCTGACTCAGCCACTCCACTAGAAGAGTGAAAGGTTAGCAGTGTTCCTGTGTCGAGTGAAACAGGAAGATAAAGAAGCCCTGTTAGGAGGCAGTTAAATGCATACTTACCTACTATCGTGGAACGCAAGTGTCCTATGTGAAACTTTTTGGCAATATTAGGGGAGCTGTAACAAATTTTCACAAATAATGTTTGTTCACTGTACAAGATTGCCACGTCACCACAACAAAAGAATTCAACTTATGCATATAGCAGAACAACTGAAATAAAACTACAATTTTCAATTCTCCCTTGAAATTCCCTGAGTCGCTTCTGTTCTAGCCAGCAAATTTTCCTATCCAGCCAGCTTTTCCTCCAATATCAGTTAACAGCCAGTGTTTACGTGGGAAAAAACAACCCATGCCAAAGAACCTCCCAAAACCCAACTATACTAGTGACAAAGGACTTACACTACCTTTTCATGTTTTACATGTTTAGGACATATGGATCATGCCCCTCATACCTTTATTAAATCTCAAACCAGATCGGGGACCTTGGGCACAAGAATCAGTAACTAAAAATCACATCCTCTACCAACAGTGTCCACCCAAAAAAAGCCGCTATCCCACAACTGATTACCCCAATAATAAAATGGAAATTCAGCTATGAAAATTCACCCTCCAAATTAAAGCCAAGTGCTTACTTTCCATGGCTACAAAAGCCTGCAAAGAGACCATAAATGAACAAAAATATTTATATATAAAGAGATCTGAGCCAGCCACTTTTCATTCCATGAACAGGTGAGTGTAAACAAAATTGCACTGGACAGAAATTTTGGAGCTAGCAACTGAGATTTAGCAACACAAATGACTGGCTGCTTTAGCAAGTTAGAGAGGAAGGTATAAAGGTGAAAATAGAAATGGGTTAGTGTCTGCAAATTCAGATGATGTTTCTTGATAACAAAATAAAAGCAGCTTACTAAAAAACTGAACACTATTATGCACTAAATGAGAATATTCTTAGTGGAGGGCAGTGTGAAGCGTGATCTTTTTACATACCAAAAATACATTCTGAGAAGAAGCATCATTTCCCTAAACATAACTTATATTCTACTTAGCAAATATACAAAGTATCAAATACAGCTGAATACAATACTGTAAATATAGTTTAACTTCACAGGCATCATACATTACAGCAATGAACATAAATCAGCAAAATATCCATCAGCAGACAAGGCAATTTTCTCAAAGAACTCATCACACATGCTTACCTGAACTCAATCACTGCCTTTTGTCTAGTCACGGTAGAGAAAAGTTCACTTTTTACTCCGTACTCTGAGCCATCTTTCAACAC
The DNA here is from genome assembly GCA_013398225.1 of Steatornis caripensis. Lineage (NCBI taxonomy): Eukaryota > Metazoa > Chordata > Aves > Caprimulgiformes > Steatornithidae > Steatornis > Steatornis caripensis. The sequence continues at coordinate 335,244 of VZSC01002512.1, forward strand.
TTGCTGCAACACAGTCTAAACCACAAGGAAGACAAAAAAAAAAAAATAAATACACAAACCCCCACAAACCCACAAAAAAGGAAAATATGTTTCAACAACAGAAAGCACATCAGGAAAATTGTTTACCAATCACACAAGGGTCTGATCCCACAACCTTTATTCACATTAGCAATTAGGTGGTTGGTCTGCCAAGCAGACAAGATCTCATATGCAGATGAAAATGCCATTAATTTCTGAAAGCTGCACCTGATCAATTAAAAAGTTAGAGAAAGTACAGGCAGAGATTTTGGTGAAAAACAAGGCTGATTTTGGTGGAAACGTAAAAGGAAGTGGAAAGCCTAGTTTTTATCATTTTTTTTATTACATAATACGAAAGGTCAAGAGAGTAACCTGGGGGTAATTGGTGGGCAGAAAAGGAAACTAAGTCCAAGAACGTGGGCAGTGACCTCACGCAAAATGAAAGTTCTCACGTAAGCAGGGTTCTAACCAGGATCCTCACCTCTCCTAATTCAGGTTACACATTTTAAAATGAGTACCTTGTAGAACTAGACCATAGATTTGCATGAAAAAGTAGGAGAGCTTATGAGCAGAAAACTTGACATGAGAATTTATCTCAGTGTGCAACCAAATGTTTTTTTTTTCCCCCCCCTCTTTAATTAATTAAAAGAAAAAGTACATACTATACCTCTGGGCTTCCTCAAAAGTGTCCTCTTCCCACAAATGTATCTTAACTAGGCACACTTTGAGGTCTTTGGCCATTTCTCTGAAACTCCTAGAAGTCCTGTCCTATATCCAAGGTTTTTGTCAAGGTGTGAATAGAGGAGATGCCTGCTGTGCACAGCACAGCTGGATCACACAGGCCCAAGCATTTGGGGCACATCAGACCTCCCACACACTCCTTGTGAGAGAGGGTCCACAAGAAATCCCATGAGTTCTGACTGCATGAGCATTACCATGCACATATAGGTCACCTGAACAGCACACAAACACATTTGTTTCGCTTCAGGGAATCTCACACAGAACTACAGGAGTTTTCATGATTATTACTAAGCAAACTTAAGAGACAAAACAACTACTACAGAATCCTCTCCATCAGTTCACTGCAGGTAGACTGCAACAGCTCATGGAACGTTCGGTCATTCGTAACTAACAGCATATTTAAACATCGACCAGTAGTTTAAGTGACACAGACAAAACAAGCTTAGCTATTTCTAGTTTTGGTAGCATAAATTTAAACTGCTTTCATTGTTCATCCTAGAACATGAGACAGATTAAGGTTTCTACCTTTTTCCAGTTACTTTCTATCACTGTCCACTGTATTTCATCATTAATATTTTTTAGGAATAGCATCAGCGTAAGATTCCTTTCCTATTGGAACAGAGCATGTATACACAATGGGGAAGCAGAAAAACAGGACACACTTGCAAGAAGTTAAACCTCCTCAGAACTACCAAGTCACTTAAGTCTATAACAGGAAGAGGAAAAAATAATACACTCACATTCTACTAAAACTGCTAGGTTTTTCTAAGCGCCAAAAGCCAGCCTGCTTTCTACAACTTTCGCGCCAAAGAAATCCAACTATTCAATCCTCATTTGTCCAAACACCCCTTCTTCCCTTCCCCCACCTGTGAGTCTGTAAGGACACTGTGAATGGTCCCTACAAAAGTGTGTCTATTTTCAAACTACGTAGGCTGTGTAAAATGCCTTAAAATATTTCCTCAACAGCTCGAACACAGTTTGTGGGAAGAGGAATCCTATGCTGACTGTATTATCAGTAACGCGTTCATACAGCAAGTCAAGTCCCTGTACACAGCCTACACACTTCAGTTTGTCACACAGATGCCAGTACACTACAAAACCTAATACGGGAAGCCATACATATTGCACAAACTTCCTAAAGATAATGGAGGCCTTTAATAATGTCAGCTAAAGCGGAAATCTCACTCCATTCAGTGGAAACTTTTTTTTTTCCCTTCCAAAAATCACCTCAAAATTCTTCTACAACAGATACTGAATAATTTTTTAAAAAACCAAAAAAAGAACAGTGCCTGTAGAAAAAAATGTTAATTCTGTTCTTATTATGGCACCTAAGAAGATAAGCTAGATACACAAATTGTCAAATTTACCCATAGACCTATTCTCCTTATCAGTGAAAATCACAGCTAGGTCTTATCTCCTCTTCTCAGTGACATAATGCAAAATTACATGCCCTAATTCCACATTTTTTCCAGCAAAACTCTACTAGGCCAGACGCATAGTTTTGCTTGAATCATTAAACTAACTAGAAACCCTATGGGTAAAGCATTTTGTGAAATCCTGTCCATAAATAAAATTTACCAGTGAAACTACTCTTTCAGTGAGTATTCAGCTGCTATGTTCTTATCAAGATGGATAATAGCTAATGAAAAATTAAAAGGATATTTTAGGCAATAAATAAAGCAACTGATTGATAGGCACGCCTAAGGATTAGCAATTCGCAACAAGAAAGGGTCTTACCATTGAGGAAAAGAGGACTACGAGCCTAAGTGACTCAGTGGAAGTCCTGATGAGAACAGGGCTTTACCAGTATTAGGTAAGACCTGATCTCTTGCCCCTAATTCACATGTGGTTAATTTTCAAAGCCCACAATATCATTTTCCACATGAGTTGCTAACCCTATAGATTAAGGCCATGAACAACACCACAATGTAGCTTGCTCCACAAGTTAGTTGAACTGGCTTAGCAAAGCTTTCATTCAGTCCCAAGTCTAACAGTACCAGCCATCCACTTACTTTTACAAAGCTCTTGCAAACAATCCAGAGAGAGTACAACCGAGACACTACTTTTGTAGACTGGGTGGTATCCTCTTTTCATTAAGTTACTGGTTTAACAAATGAAGCTTTCCATTTCAGTCAGGCATTGAACTTTGAGGAACACATCCTCCCCTCGCTTTTTTTCTTTTTAGCAAAGCAGATAATAATAGATCTGCTGAATACATCTTCCCATCCTCCCTGCCTTTTCTTTTTAGTAAAGCATGTAATGATAGATCTGCTGTCAAATACTTTTATTTCAGTTATCTTTTTATCACCCTTCTCTATTTTAAACAAGAATCTTTACACGCATGTCGCGGACGGACGAATCACAGACACAATCAATGTGATTGATAGAAATGATTCGTCTATTGCAATCGTGCTATCCCTATTTATGTAGCTCAAACATACATATGCATGCTTAATCATACATATGCAGATAATACTCTGCTGATTGGTTACTGCCCGTATGCGAAACTTCATGCCTTCTGCATTCCTGCGGTTGGTAAATGGTTTCATAGTTGATACATGGTTCAGCTAGTTTCTGCTAACTCGTTACTTTTAACTACAAGATCAGTCTATCCTTGCATTACTACACAATGGCCAGTTCTANTCACTCCATTCAGTGGAAACTTTTTTTTTTTCCCTTCCAAAAATCACCTCAAAATTCTTCTACAACAGATACTGAATAATTTTTTAAAAAACCAAAAAAAGAACAGTGCCTGTAGAAAAAAATGTTAATTCTGTTCTTATTATGGCACCTAAGAAGATAAGCTAGATACACAAATTGTCAAATTTACCCATAGACCTATTCTCCTTATCAGTGAAAATCACAGCTAGGTCTTATCTCCTCTTCTCAGTGACATAATGCAAAATTACATGCCCTAATTCCACATTTTTTCCAGCAAAACTCTACTAGGCCAGACGCATAGTTTTGCTTGAATCATTAAACTAACTAGAAACCCTATGGGTAAAGCATTTTGTGAAATCCTGTCCATAAATAAAATTTACCAGTGAAACTACTCTTTCAGTGAGTATTCAGCTGCTATGTTCTTATCAAGATGGATAATAGCTAATGAAAAATTAAAAGGATATTTTAGGCAATAAATAAAGCAACTGATTGATAGGCACGCCTAAGGATTAGCAATTCGCAACAAGAAAGGGTCTTACCATTGAGGAAAAGAGGACTACGAGCCTAAGTGACTCAGTGGAAGTCCTGATGAGAACAGGGCTTTACCAGTATTAGGTAAGACCTGATCTCTTGCCCCTAATTCACATGTGGTTAATTTTCAAAGCCCACAATATCATTTTCCACATGAGTTGCTAACCCTATAGATTAAGGCCATGAACAACACCACAATGTAGCTTGCTCCACAAGTTAGTTGAACTGGCTTAGCAAAGCTTTCATTCAGTCCCAAGTCTAACAGTACCAGCCATCCACTTACTTTTACAAAGCTCTTGCAAACAATCCAGAGAGAGTACAACCGAGACACTACTTTTGTAGACTGGGTGGTATCCTCTTTTCATTAAGTTACTGGTTTAACAAATGAAGCTTTCCATTTCAGTCAGGCATTGAACTTTGAGGAACACATCCTCCCCTCGCTTTTTTTCTTTTTAGCAAAGCAGATAATAATAGATCTGCTGAATACATCTTCCCATCCTCCCTGCCTTTTCTTTTTAGTAAAGCATGTAATGATAGATCTGCTGTCAAATACTTTTATTTCAGTTATCTTTTTATCACCCTTCTCTATTTTAAACAAGAATCTTTACACGCAAGATCAAAACTTCTGAGTTGTATGCAGTAGAAACTCAAAGCAGATGCCAAGCTTGCCTTTTAAAGCAGAGAGAGGAAAAAGAGGAGTTATAATTATCAGTGAATGGTAGATACATTGTTTCCTCATAAGGATAAACTTATGTGAGCCTCACTCCAAATTCCAGGCCTACATAACGATCAGCAATAGGGATCCTTGAGGAGAACTTACAAAAGACAGTTTAACAGAGAAAATACCTTTCTAAGACAACAGTAAGTATGCTATAGTTTTATACTGAGGAATTTATTTTTACCTTAATGCACCTAAAATATAGTACTCACCTTTGCTAATAATTCCCTGTTTATCGTAAAGTTCACTGTTCCTGGACCAGCACTGATTTCACTCACTACAGCATCACATTTTAGCTAAAAGAACAAAACAAAACAGAAACTCCATACTAAAACAGCTACATTGGAAAATTATAATTAAATCCATTATAAATATTAATTCAATTCACTACATGTATTAAATGTTATTTATTGGTTTGAAGCAATCACAAATGCATCATTTAATCAATCCTGTTAGAAAAGGGATTATTTTATTATTTCCAATCCACACTTAATAGCTCTGAACGTAACTCAGCCTGAAAGGTCACATATGTTTTACTTCAAGCCCTGCACGTGTACAGTCTGTGTTTATTTTTGACTGGGAACAGTAGTTGATCTCTTTGTACACACAAAAGCTGAGATACATTTGTCAACTTACACAGTACTTGATAGCATATTAAAAAAAAAAAAAGAAAAAAGGGAAAAAAACCAAGATCAATGTCTTAAAGAAAACCTGAGACAGAAGTTTTGGACTGCTGTTTCTTGAAGTTTCTGACTTCGATGACAATGTTCTGCAGCATCCAGTGATACAAAACAAAGATGTTAAAGGCAAATTTATGAAAAATTTCATTTACAATTTCCATAAGGTTTTTAAAAATTTTGAACCCATAAGGAGTATTTGGGCACCCAACCCCTAATGTCAACTTCCTCTTTACACAAACTTTGGTCTCTTTAGAGGCTGAATGTTTTGGATCTCAACCTGTCATGTTTTATAGTTTCTTATTAAACTAGCTGTCTTTCATAGCCAAGAAATTGTCTCAAAAAAGAAAAAAAAAAAAGGGGATGAAATCACATAAAACATTACACAATCACTTTATCAGTTGGTTAATATCTTTGAGAGAGGCAAGCTATACATTCCTACTGAAGCTCATCAGCATGAAGAAGTTATATACCCATGCTAGGTCTCCAGCTTAGACACTAACTTAACCAGGAGATTAAATCATGGTTAGCCTTGAAGTTCTTTAACCTTCACAAGCTCCAATAACAACAAATGCCCATGTTTATTCACAAGCTACATGAAAAAATATTTCTTGTATTTACTTTGAATTTTCCAACTTTTTATTTTACAAAAGGTCCTTTTTACTTATGTTATGGGGCAGAGAGAAAACCGAAATTCCCACTGGACTTTCTCCGTACCATTTGTTCTGCTAAACGTTTTTCTACATAATCTGTCATTTGTCATATCGGTGTTTTTCATCTCTTTTTAATATGAGTGCTCATCTGGCCTCTCCATAGCTTTAAAAATCTCTCCTCCAAGTGCCCTGTGGTTCTTAAATAATCAGATCTCCCTGTGCCCAAGGCTTGGACCAAGATGCCACTATGCTATATAGGGGCAAAAAACCCCACAACACAACGTCCTCTCGACAAAGAACTAACATTCCAAAGAAGAAACAAGAATCAGCCAGCCAGATTAAACCAAAAGCCCACGGAAACAAGACAGTTCTGACCTTTCTGACAGACAATTCTCAGCATGTCAGAGCACATTATGTTTCATTTAGTATCATGTTGCCTGATAACTTAGGCAAATATTTTAGTCAACAACAAATATTTCCATCTCTCCTGCTTCACCTGAATACCTGTATTTCAAACATTGCAACCTATTTCCTCAGAAGTGACTAAGAACATACTATTGATTTTTGAGGCACTCCATCAACTGTCTATCATGACAAAAACTGACCACTGCCTACATTCTTCTGTCGCTTCACTAGTTTTTTTTATATATGGTCAAACCTTGCTAATGTGGATGACATGATTAATCTAAACAAATCACACTAAATGCATCTCCTTTATCCACTACCCAACAAAAAACATTATAAGGAGTAATGGAATTTATTTCTTTTCTCCAACCAGCATGGTCTATTCCGTTTTGTGGCTTATATTGATGGTCTTTTCTTCTCTACGTTTACAACTGCACTTCCATGTAAAAACGTAGGGCTAAGTGTCCCAGTTGTATTTAATGAGCCACAAACAATAAAAGAGAGAGACAATGTGCAGCTTTCTAACCACTGGGGACAGCAGCTGCTTTTAAAGTGCCAGACTAGACACAAGGGGGAAAAAAAAAATGTTACCGTGATGTTACAGTCATTGGACCAGATTGCCCAGGGAGGCTGTCAAATCCTTGGAGGCTTTCAAAACCTGATAGGATTTCAAAAGTCCTAAGCAACCTCATTGAAAAACCCTCAAGAACCTGCACTGAGGAGACTGGAACAGATAACTTCCTGACATCCTTTTCAACCTGAATTATTTTATGATTCTAGATCATGTACAACCTGAGCAACCTAGTTGAAGATGTCCCTGCTCACTGGAGGAGGGTTGGAGTAGACGACCTTTGCAGGTCCCTTCCAAGTCAAATCATTCTAGGATTCTATCATCTTTAAGTTGTTTCAGAACTTTTGGTTGTACATCTGTGCACCATCAGTTCTTCTTCCACTTGATTCAGAATATTCATCTGTTACAAGAATGAGTGCAAGATACTGATCTGTTCAACATCTCAGCAGTGAAGAATGAAATGGAGAAATAGTTTAGCTTCTCAGTATTATTACAAATGGTTTTATTTGTCCTCAACTCCTGATCATATAGAAACCCAACTGATTCCTTCTCAATTGCTTGCTTTTTCTGATGCAGATGAAGACTCTTGTTTGCACTTTCATTACGTGACGTAGCTCCACTTTTCAACCAACTTTGCAACAACTTCCTAGTTGATAGTCCTCTTCATTGGCATCAACAACACTTTTTTAGATTGTAAAGGATTTTTTTCAGCTTAAATGATCCCTCAAACCTTAACATCGCCTTTCCGATCCCACTTTTATTCAACTTTATGCATGCCAACATCTCCAAATTTTTACTTCCTTCCCTTCCTTCAAGGTTTGTGCCACTTCTGCAGCCCTTCTTTTGCGTGCTGCTTCTTTTTTATGCTGTACTTAGTCTTAATACCTCAGCTACTGCCATTTCCCGAACTAGCAGACCTGAAAAAATTGCTATTGTAGAAACCTTAATTTCAAGCACTTAAGGATTTGAAAAGCTGGCCTGTCTGACCCACAATCTAAATTTCTCCATTGCCATCCTGGTGTTGGATGCTGCCGACTTTGATTTTTCACGCCACT
>VZSC01002512.1:350357-366535 GCA_013398225.1 Steatornis caripensis
CTCCTTCTGTCTTCATCCGCTGCCGCCTCCCCTGGGCCCAGGCTCCCGCCGCCCCGTTCCGCCGTCTGTCCCTTGCCCTCGGTGGCTCTTCACCCGTGCCCCGACGCCCGCTCGGTCCCGCTTTACCCACCGCGCTTTTTCTTCCCACAGCAAACGGTCAGCCCTCCTGCCTCGCTCCGCTGTCCTGTTGGCACGCGAAGAGCGCTCGTGCTTGAAGTTAAACCTCACCTGGAACTGAGCGGCGGTGGTGTGGCCGTAGGTTGCGTCACTGCCACCTAAAGTCTGTTGGCATCGCTTGCTGCCGCTTTGAAACATTCATTGTGTCTTCCCCCAAAACTAATTTAACGGAGAAATTAAAATAGAAGTGCTGTCACTCACACATAATGTTAAATATCTGTGATTCCCTTGACGTTTGTGAGCTGAAAGCTTCTATCTGGCCTGTAGTCAGGGTTGGCAGTAGGGGCAGTGCATTCATCAGAGTCGTAATATGTAGTGAGACTTAAAATGGTGTGTTAGATCGTTTTGATTTATTGCTTGATCACAGAATGAATGATAGCAGTGGTTCACAGCAGGAAGGGATGCGTTTTATCATTGGAAGAGTCCTCTCCCTTATATTGGTTTTTCACTGAATTGTGACGTGCAGCTGAATCCTTCAGTGCGGAGGTCGCTGTGCAGGTTATTGCTTTTACGAGTGAAGGGGAATACTTCTGAACAAAGTTAAAACTTAATGCAAAACATGGATTTCCCTTTCAAAAATGGCTGTTGCCATTAAGTAGTTAGGTAGTGAAAGGTGTGTGTCCCCCTTGCTTCCTTTGTCTTACATGTAATATTTTTTTGCCATTTTACGTTCTGATCTCTGCTATATTCAGTGGTGTAGGGAAATCCAATGCTTATAAAGCGTTAAAGTAATATTTATGTTTCATTTGACTTAAGCATACAGTGTTTCTTCTTTATATATATGGTTTATGGTTATTTTGGCGGGTTCCAGTTGTGCTCTTGTGAATTACTGTTATGGCATGTTGTGGATACTGCTGCATAAATAAGGCTGTAGCATAGCTTTTTGTAGTGGAATTGTTCCAGAGTGTTTAGGATCTGTAGAATAACCACAACTTTTGTCCATCCAGTTTTAGGTGGTTGCTAATATATGTGGTGAAATGAAAAGTATCTGAAGGCATTTCCAGTTCATAAGGCTGTTTTTCAGAGAAGGCTGATACTGTTACCAGTGTTTTATTGCAATTTCTGCTTTGTATCAGAAGGGAAATAACATGTCCAAAGTTACCGAACAAACTAGTGCCTGTGATCAAAGTTGAATATACCTGCGTCTGGAGTTTTACTTTCACAAGGTCATTCTTAACGCTAGTGGCTGAACTATCCTAGGTTGAGTTCAGTAATCTTTACTTGTATAAGCATCTCCATTGAGAAATACGGAATCGAATCAGTCTGTTTATCTATCTCAAACACTTACGTGCTTCCTGTCCCCTTGCTGTAGCACAAGAACCTCATAGTGAGAGTTGGGAAGTGCATATGATATATAGGCAATTATTACAACTTTTCAAAAGAGGTGAGTTTTTATTTGAGAGGATGAGGGGAGAAATTTCAGATTTTCTAGAGGAAAAAGAAAAGATTCTTCCAGAATTCAAAGCTTAATACTTGCATTTTCTGTTGTCCTCCTCTGTGATAAAATTGATCTAACTGGGAGATGACTCCTGTCTCAAGGATTTTGGTGGAGCCAGGGTTTTTACTTATCTGAACCTTTTCCAAACCACTTGTCATTCTGCTTCTAATCATCTTTACTTTTTTGACTTGGGATGCACTTGTCCTCTGTAGCTAGGGTGTGTCATTGGCTTTTGTAAGTGACTTAGTAATACTCATTGCGTTATCCTGGGTCACCTTTTCAATGCCTTCCAGCCTCTTGCTTTTTTTCTGTTTTGGTTTTAACTGAAATCGTACTAAGGAAAGTCCGTTGGTGTGTCTTCATGGAATCATTTCCTCTTAATCTAAACCTGTTGGAGGTTATGAGAAGTTTAAAGAATCTGCTGCTGTTCTAATTGATGGATGAATTGAAGAGCATAATGGCATGGTGGAAAAGTTCCTCCCAGATATGCTGGAATACTGCTTCCACTAGTTTTCCAGCTTGAAACAGGAATATAAAGAGACAACATGGAAATTGATATCCTTAAGATGCTGGCAATTCAGTTCAAATTGTTGGTTTAATGGACCACTGAAATTAAAGTGGCGTCAGGAGCCAGACAGATTGATGGTCATGTCGAAGTTCATATTCTTTTTTGCTGTTCTCTAGGGCTGCTTTGTTTTTAAACCGAGTCCCAAGAAGAGAAGGGTGTCTCAGAAAACAGGTTAGTGCGTTTTGATATATGTTGTTATGCTCGGGCTAATCTTGGAAGATTCACCACATCTGACTGAATTTTGTCATAGCTGCATGAGGATTTCTGTTGTTCCTTGATGTTGATATTGCTGAAAACTGATTTCTTCAGAGGAACCTCAGCAAATTGTTGGCTAGTGTAAATGTTTTTCTCATCTCCAGCAATGAAGATCGTATGGCTTTCTTTGTCTTTGCAGATTTTTTTTACATGAGAACTCTTTTCCATGCTATCATAAGTTGTTTACTGACTGACGAAGTATTTATCTGAAGAGTCTGAGCCACTTCTGAGCTATGGGAGTCAGAAATGATAGCCCATCCACCAGTCTAATCATATTCTCAGTAGTTTGCCTAAGTTTCTTGAGGAAAAGAAGAAAGAAAAGCCATTCGTGAAGATTCCATGGCTTCTGTCCACTAGTGTGTGTTATATATATTTTCTTTTCTCCAGCCTATGTGCTGTGTACACAGGTCTCTTGTCGTTTGAGGAAGACTGAAGAGGAGTGGCTCATACTGGACCCACAAATAATGCTGCATAAATAGTTGCTTTTGAGACTCAGGAAGTTTACTACTGTTCTTATTCCCAGGTTAAACTTTTTGGGGCTGCACCAGAGCTGTCAAAAGGTGTGACAATTTGTGTTAAAAAAGTGGAGGGGAAAGTAATAAGGCCAGATTTTTGTGGAAATTGCCACAGGCTCATTCGTTACCGGAGGGACTTACTGTAACACCTGCTTTAAAATTAATCCCAAATTATTTTTTCCGTGAAAGTTGGCACACGTGTAGCTCAGAGAATGACAGGCAGGGAAATAGAATCCAGTCTGTCATTCCAAGTCACTGCAAGATAAATAAACCAGCAACCAAGACCTATGCACTTAAAGCACATGGAAATTTTACCCCTTGCTGGATACTACGTTTTTAGTTTTTGCAAGGTTAGTAATGCTTGGATAAATCCTACTAAACATGTTGTTCTAGTTAGCAAATGCTTTGAGACAGAAAAATAAATTTGACTGAACTACCCCTGAAAGAGAGGCAGAGGGGAGCTAGTTTGACTGCTCACGGCAGTTGGTTAGAATGATGTTATAAATAAAAAGTACTTTGATGTGCATCCATCTGGTTTGGAAGCCTAAATTTGTCAAGTGTGAAGTTTTAGTTGTGAAACTTCACAGCATCAATTGATAATGCTGTTGTGCCCCACAAAAGGCCTTCTGTGCACATTTGCACCTGTAGTTCGAGTTTTGGTAGTATAAAAAGATTATGCCTTGATATATTAGCAATAATGTGGTGGCTGGATTTTCTTTAACTAAAAGCTGGAGACCTGTGTAATCAGCGGGTTATGCATTTTAAGTGTTTTTTTTCTTAGGGATACAAATGAAGTGTTAGTTTAAGGGATACTATGAAAATGGGGGGCGAGGTATGCCTTTTGTTCATTTACAGAGTTGTTTGGGGTGTTTTTAATGCTTTGGGAGATTGAATGTGATCCTCAACTTGTTCTTTTCTAGAGGTCAGACCACTTCTGATGCTCCATTGAATGGCCACCAAATTAAAATTTTTATATGCATATGTTTAGAAAAAAAAATTGTTATGTTTAATGTCGCCTTGAGGCACAGTTAACAGGCTGTTTACTTAACCATCAGTCTTTGTGCTCTGCCAGGTGGTGTTAGTGAAGCATTAAAGCTACACCAGGCCTGCTAAATCTGTGCTGAGAGTAGAAGGATGGTTCCAAGCGTGTGGCAGTTTTTTCTTTTTTTTTTTTTAAGTGAAATGTAGACTGTGTGAATGTGGGAGAAAAATTTCCCTCAGTTATACTAGTTTCTATTCAGTCTCCCATTTTACTCCCAGCTCTGTCTTCCCTTAATAGTTGGAAGCTGGTGGAGAATTTCTGTACTCACATCTGTGAGGCAGAGCAGCACCTGGCAAGGTAGATGTGTTCAGAAAATCTGTCAAGACACTGTTTAACCAAAAAGGATCTGATTCCCCTTTTCTTTTTTATAAAGAGCGTATATAGAAGTGAGAGGCAATTTAGAGGTGAGCCAGAAATGTAGGCCTGGTTTGCGCTTAAAAGTTTTGCTGGCATTGTTGTGCTGGTTACGTGTATTTTAAAAAAATAAATAAATCTGTATTTCATGTAATCTGACAGTCCGTTCGTAGTATACCTTATTATTTTGGGGAAATTTGTGTTAGCTGCATCTTCCCTGGCTAACAGAAAGTATTTTCATGTATCTGCTCTTGCAAGCCTTTATGGTTCATAGCTGACCATAATAGTGAAGGAGGATTGAATATTTAGTAGGTGAAAGAGACGCACAAACCTTTCTGAAGCAAGGGAAAGATTCCTTTTTTTTTTTTAGAATTTTATTTTATTGTAGTAATAAAGGCCTTTTGCTCTGTTTTAGCTGTTAGCTCATCTGGGACTTGAGATGGAAGCCAGTTCTTTACCTTTTGCCTGGATACTTGGGTAATAGATTCTGCTTGTTCCCTTGCTTATTCTACCAGATACCAGCAGTTAATTAATTGGTTAAGAGAAAAGTCATCTTCCTCAGATATATACATATATTAAGCTGTTCTTGCTTCAGTCAGGTGCTTTGTTTTCTTCTCAACAAAAAATGTTTTGTTTCAATAATCTTACTTGTGCTTGCCTTTACTTTCTGTCTTTATAGCTAATGATTTCAGAGAAAGAGGTAATGAATCAGAGGATGCTGAGTTGCGGTTTGTTACTTGTCAGACTTTATGGAATCAGATCAAATCGGAAACAGAGGTGAGTTGTACCTCATACTAAAGCAGTGTCTTGTATTTGTAATACTACTGCTTGCTTCCTTGTTTCTGGAGATCATTTTTACGTGCTTAAAAAGGCAATTAGTTAAAGCAATAAAAGGGCCTGAAACATAGACTAAGACTGAAATCCCTGTCCAGAGTATAAAATAGTAATAATAAATCCATCTATTATGCATTACTTCTAACCACACAACTACATGCTTTTGATGCTTCAAGCTGCTGCTTCTAAGCTTTACTTCTTACTAATTGTCCTTTTTATTAATTCCTGGCATATTGCTGTTTTCTACCTTCAATTCAGTTATGTGCTTGCCAGCCCTCTGAGGATTTTAGGCTGCTCTTGACCTCAGTGTTACAGAGTTCATAGCAGCCCAGGATTCACAGTGGATTTATGTGAGTACAACTGCATGGATGTCAAATACTGAATGACACAGCTGCAAGCTTAGGATATTGAATTAGTGTGGACAGTGTCAGTGGGGTTGTCTGGTGGGGATTGGAGTTAATTTCATACTGAACTGTGGCCTCCTAATTGTTGTGTGTTAGATGGCATGCTGTTGTTGTGTCCCTATAGCCAGCTGGCTTGTATTATGGTATGAATAATTGCTTCCATACAGCAGGGATTTTCTCCTTTATTCAGTGTCAAGGATTCTGGGCAAATATTCTGTATTCCTCTGCCTGCTGTTGGGCTCTAGACATCATAAGAATTTTTTTTCCAAAGTTTGTTTTGGGATGTACAGTAGAAACTAGCTGGATGTAGTCTACAATCTGGACCCTTGGGCTAAACTCAAATTCCTCTAATTCTGTTCCTACTATTCCATGATCCAGCTCGCTTTAACTAGTCAGCACCCTTTACAAATCATAAGTAGCCAGGCTGAGCAAAGCAGTGCACTACATCGCGGTGCTGGTTATAGAGAACACACAGAAGTTTGTGGAGGTATATTTGATATCTTCCTGCCAACTGCTTCAGCTTGACAAGTTAGCTACCAGCATTGGCAGTAATGTTGGTAGCTGCACCAGAAACCACCTTGTCAGCTGCACAGTGGACTATAGGGAAGGTGACATTCTGTAGCTACTTCTGGAAGACCTTTTCTTGGATCTTTTTTCACAATGTTGTCAAGGCTCTTGAGGCAATGCTTCAACATCACCAACAGTGGCTGCAGGATTTTCAGGTTGAAGAGGTGTTATTTTGGTTTTTTTTTTTCCCTAGTGCTCTGCAAGGATTTCTCCCAGAGCAGCAGGCACAGCCCATCATAACAAAAGCCTCCCTTAACTGGTCAGAAGCACAGAGCCATTGCCATCTGAAAAGGCATCATTCCGTCATGCTTGCCTTGTTTTCTTTGAGGCTGCTAGGAGTTTGCTGAATACTTTCTTTTGTTCTTCATCCTCCTGATGGAAAACAGTTCATGCTACATTGACAAATTGATAGGGGCCTTGCCTCAGAGTTTGGTTTGCCCAAGGACGGATTATCTGCCGTTACTTTTGCTGCTATACATAGAGTTTTCTTTATCCAGCTTCTGGGGTCTGTCTGATATTTTTTTCTACTGGGTTTTGAATTACTGTCCTTTGAACCCACTGTTGGCAAACTTGGAGGTGATAATTGTTCTTGCATATAAAATTGTGTGATAATTCAGATTGGAAAGGACTTTAGAAAATCTCTAGGCTGAACTCCTGCTCAAAGCTGCATCATCTGTGAGGTCAGACCAGGTTAGATATGGGCTTATCCAATCAGGATGTTATTTCTTACATACTTTCCAACTCTGGTGTAGTAAACCTGATCCGTGGTAGAATACCTGGCAAGTGCGTGGCTTGCTGATTTGGACTTCTATTCTAGGGCTTCTGGTAGGGTGCTAACGGAGCCTAGCAGGATGTTCTCCAAGGTTTTGCCAGGGTACTGCTACCTGGTGATTTGTTGCCAGGCCATGTGCTTGTGTTTTCCCAGTTCTCTGGTATCTACATGAGGTGTTGAAGAGTGAGGAGGATTTGACCTCCAGGTACTTTGTTGTGGAGCACTCTCGGCCTTTGTATGTCCATCGTAACCTGCACTGCAATTGTGGCAGCACCATCTGTTGTCCAGTGATGACATCCTTTCAGGCTTCTGGCAACATTAAAAGCTGGCAAAAGTACTGCAGGAACTATCCTTCATTTTTGGAAGGTGAATTTTGGACCTTTTTTGTTTCAGTATTGCAAGGTATCCCGATTTTGACCCTTGCTGTCAGCAGTGGCCTTGCAAATGTTGTTGTTATGATACATTTCATCAAGGGCTTTCAGGAACATTCCATTCCTGTAAGGTGAGGAATTCCAGTTGCCCTACCAGAATTCAGATTAGAAACAAAAAGCCTAAGTGCAGGGCAGTAGTACGGTCATTTTAGCTCTAATGTGCAGATACTGGTTTTCACACCACACAACACATAGTCATGACCAACCTAGTGTTGTAGCAGGGACTGAATTTCCAGTTTATATGAGTTTTCCGGAGTAAGCCAGTGTCATGCAAGTACTTGAGTTGGTCACCTGAGATGCAGAGCAGCATAGTGTACTTTCTGGAATGCTTCCAAAATAGTGCCAGTAACAAAGTTGTTTTGACAGAAAAGACTGATGGATTTTAAGAAAGCTGAGTACATGTGTAGTGCTATGGCAGACCGAATTCCGTCTTCACAAGTGTGCATTGGGAGAAATAATATATACTGTAACCATGTGAAGTAAGTATTTAGGTGTTTGTTAGGGTAGCTTAGTGAAAACGTGTACAGTAATGATCTGAAGAAGCTCAGGGTCTGATGGATTCTGAAGCAGAAGCTCGGAGGATTGTTATGGGATGTATGGTAATACAGGAGCTGTTACGATGCTGCTATAAAGCTGTTGGCACAAACTCTTGCCATGTTACAGTTTCTTCTGAGTTGCCGTAGAATTTATCAGTGGGAGCTCAGAGGTGTACAATCAACATTAGAAAGGCCAAAAAAATATTTTTTAATTAGTACAGGGTGAAAAGAGTAAGATTACTTAGTGTACAGTTTTATCAGTTGTTCAGGAGAGCAACAGGAACTCGGTGCAAGGGAAATGGGAGCTCAGGTTCTTCAGCAGGCATTATGTGCAATCTCCTGGAGATGTGACCTTAACTCCTTTCATAGCTGCGTCATCAATGCTGCAAGAGGTAGTCTTTGCCACTTCATTTAAAATTAAGTTCACTACTGTATGTGTCACTTATTGTTGCTAATAAATCTTGATGATGATTTTGTTGGGGTTAAGGGTTTAATCTCATTTCTGACATTATGTTCTAGAGTATATATTGGTATCCTGAACTTCAGAGTACAGGGGCTTTTTGTCTATTCTAGTAGAAGGTGTATCTTGCATTAGAGACAGATTTTCAGAGGCACATACATAATAAAAGAAATACAAGATACTGCCACTATGTATCTACCTTTAAAAGTTTTATCTCCTTCTGCTTTCTCTCACCTTTCCGTATATTCCTGCATACACATATTCGTGTGTGAAGATAATCCTGAAGGGCAAGAGACAGTGTAGCAAATGTGGTTTAGTATTTTTTCTTATAAAACATACTTAATGCTTTCCTTTATTATTTTTTTTCCTTTCATCCTGAATTAGATTTGGAGGAGCTGAATGTTTGCTCTTGTATAGATTTCTCAGAAAAGTGTTTACAGGTGTTTTGTAAGCCAAGAGGAAGTAATAGGAATTTTCATGAACATTCTTCCAGAAACTAATTATATTGTTTTATTCCTCCTATCTCACTTATACTTTGTCAGTATTTTTTATTCTTTCTTCCTTAAAGCCTGTGATGTGACAACACAGTTAAGCTCATTTGCTTTCCAAGTTATTGTTGAGGCATTTGACTAGAAGTTCCAAGATAGGAAATGTCTATGTTTGCCACACAGTGAATAAATCAGCGTGTTTATAGTTCACGGGAAAACTTAGTGTTACTTAAAACGTTTCCCTGGAGTTTTAAGGATGAAAAATTATGCAGGAAAGGGGTAGGAAAATGAAGATATTCTGGTATTTCCACATTTTTATAAATAAAAATCTTTCTGTGTTTGTTTACAGCAAATACAGGAAGACTTGAATAAGCAGTTATTTGATAACCTAGTAAGTTTTTTGAGGCGGTCTCATTCTGAGTTCCAAGAGAAGAAAACAGAATGGACTTGTCGGATGAAGTCCAGAGAAATCCCTACTGCAGCTCTTGTCTTAGGTAATTTTTTTAAGATATGTTTTGTTACGTACATCTGCTTAAAACTGACACAGAATCAAAGGAAAATATATTGCTGACTTCCAGTAATTATTTTGAGCAATATCAGCTTCAGAAATGTTAACAGAAGAGATTGGGCTGGGAGAAGGAAGCAGGATAAGACCTCCTTCCCCTTTATCTGTAGGCATAATAGTGCAGTAAGGTAAGACCTTCGCTAAAGGTCTGTCTTAGGCAGCTGGTAGTGACTTGGGGTTTTTCTTCCTGATGCATTGGAGATGCTTTGATTCTGTCCCTGTTCTGCCATCAACATGCTTGGTGGTTTCTATGACTAACCGTGGAATTACACAGCTTTTTGATACATGTTCTTGCAGTGCATCTTTACGTATAGGAAAGCAGCGTCATTATCTTGGAAAAGGTATGAAGAGAATAGCTGAAGGTCTAATTCTGAAGCTAGTGAAGTTCTGAAATCTTGTCCTTTTTGTTTGGTTTTTTTTTTTTTCTTTTTTTCTCCTCCTTTCTTTTGAAGGGTTGTAACTGTAATGCTAAACCTGGTTCAAGGCAACCTGGTTGCATTTTCAGTGGATCATTTTAGGGATCCTAAAATCAGGCCTGTGCTTCAGATTTACCATGTGGGCGCTAGCAAAGCCTGGAAGGTAGTCTACTTTTGTAGGCAGTAGAAAGTGAGAAGTTCCTGCTCTTGAGTATTTCTGTGGAAGAAGCTGTGAATTGCCTTCTGAAGGGCTTCTTTTTTGGCTTGACTAAGGATGTTAACAAAGGCAGTAAATATTTAGTAGTTCATAGTAAATTCAGACTGTAGTTCATATTAACTTGTAGTAATTTTCCTCCTTACGTAAGTCATGTGAGGATACAGATCTCACGTGTGTGGACTACTCTTCTTCTAGAGAAGGTGAATTTCATCTTGTCTGCAGGCCTTACGTGACTAAGGATGACTTCTGAAGGTGTGGGGAGCAGTGAAGTTAGAAAAGCAATCCTACTTCTTGCAGGTTTGCACCCTTGAGAAATCTTCCTTTAAAAAAACAAACAAACAATTTGAGGGGTCTGTATGGTGATTCCCTGTTCCTTTTAATCAGCTAGTATTAACATGTATGTTTAATCCTGTGCTAGTTTTTCATCTCTGCTCATAGATTATGTGATGCTTTTCATTCCTTCCTTGAGTATTTCAGGTATCTTCTGGTTTTTGCCTGCTGTTCAGTTTATTATTCAATCATTGTGGTAACAAATCACAGGAAAAATGCCCTTAAAAATTTCTCTGTCTTCTAGGTGTAAATGTTACAGATCATGACTTAACTTTTAGAAGTCTCTCAGAAGTCCTTCAGAATAACATTACTCCATATATAGCTTTGCTGGAAGCCAAAGATTGCCCAGGTAAATACTGCAATGGCTTTGCTTCTTCATCTGAATAAGCTGTCAGTTAACTGGAAATTCTAGCTTCTGCCCCTAAATGTAGGAATAATGGAATGGAGGGATCTTGAAGACTTTACCTAAAGATTTGCTCAATCCCACGTTAACACAGGAGTAATGCCTACTGTATTTTAAGAGATATCCAGTTCTGTTTAGAACAATGAAGACTGAAACACTACTTAGTTGTAGCATAAATGTCAAGAGCATGCTTTTTAGTGTATCGCATGTTGATATTATAGGTTCGATTTCCTCTTGTTTAACTGGACAGTGTATGTATGCATTCCACTTTTTAAATGCTTACAGCCACGTTATTACAGTGAGGGAATGGGTAGAATAAAATTTTGTCCCCCTCTCCTTGCTTTTTTTTTTTTTGTCTTTTAAGTAAAAAGATTAAAGTCACTTATGGCAGCATCCCCAGATCTATGGATTGGCTGCCTTATTTAATTTTACATCACTCTAATAGCGCGTGGCTGATGTTCAGGAAAGGTGCAGGGCTGGCATCTTAACATGACTTACCTGTTAGTTGATAGCGATCTAGGACAATTAGTAGGATATATTTTATTGCATTAACAACATGCATATCATGAATACTTTTGAGCTTTCTGGAGCATGAGATGTGCATTCTGGAGAGACAAGGAGAATAATTAGAAAAGTGAAAAATAAGTGATAACTTAGGGTAAATTTTTAGAGAGTGAGTTGGAGAAGTGTTAGTGAATAACCAAATGTCTTTACTGTGTGTCTAAAAATGTCTTGTGAAGGCATAAAAAACCTGGTGCAGAAGCTGATGGGGCAGCTGATGAACTGCTATATAGATGTGGACTCATTGGAAGATGAGGATTATGTGCAGGTTTCCCAGAATAGAGTGCGTTGTTCAATGACTTCTCTTATCAACTGGTATAAGAGTGTAACAAAGGTATGAATTTTTATTTTTTATGCATGACCTTTAGATGCTTTTAAAGAAATGGAATAACTCTAATTTCTATGCTGTAGTAAAAAAAGCTGAAGGTTAGCTGTTCATCTAATACTAAGAAATAACTGAGATTGAAGTGTTTTGAATATAAATCTGTAACATATATATCCAATGCGGAGTTAGTTTCTCATGAGGCATGAATGTCAGAATTCTGAAAAACAAGCAAAAAACCCCTATTTCATCATAATGTTTAATTGGGAACTAGAGGCTTAAAATGCAGTATCAGCTTCGTGCCAGATGCTTTTCTCCCAGGAGTGCTGAGATGTTTTGTTAAAACAAAACTTTTAAGAAAGAACAGCTGTCTAGAGGAAAGGCACCATATTAGTGCTAATGTGCCATTATGTCATCTGCAGCCCATGCTACACTGACAAGCCGTGAGAAAATAACTTTCAAAATGGTTTTGTATTTAATAAAGTTAATGAAGTTTTAGGATTTGTTTCTGTCATGACTAAAAGTTAGAACCGATGTTATGATGACTTCATCAGAGCGGTATGTTAAATAGAAGTTTAATGAGTACATGCTCTTTTTATTACTGGATAAAGGTACAGGAAGTGGGCAGTGTCCTTGTACACAACTCAAATCTTCTCGCTCAGTCCCGACGGAATTTCACCAGTTCTGTCCCACAGAGCTATTCTCATCTTCATTGGAATACGGGTTTTTAAAATTTGTTTATTCTTTGTACTTTCTGTGCCAAACAGAAGGAAGAAAAACTGCAGTTCTAGATGCTAATAATAAATACAACTTTGGCAAAAGTCAGTCCATGTCACTTTGGAGCATTATAATATTATAGATGTGATTCAGTCTTTTTATTTTCCTGTCGTCTTGTTTATTAATGCATACCAAATGGCTTTAAAGAAAACAGATTCTGGAACTCCGAACAAAAAAAGAACTTCCTCTTCTAGACACTGGCAATCTCCTCCAGTTGTAGTTATATTCAAAGACATGGAAAGTTTCACCACAAAAGTACTTCAAGACTTCATAGTCATCAGCAGGTAACGTGACCTGAAGTTTAGTTCTTCCAGTCCTTTACCCATTTTCTATTTGCAGCTTTTTAGAAATGTAACAATGAGGCCAGCGGAGAGTTGGAATCAAATATTGATGCTGTTTCTTTGCAGTAGTGATTCAGCAAAAACCTATTTGCTTGGTTTTGGGGATAAATTATCCTAAGGTAACTTGGGACTCTGAACCAGAGTGCCTGAGGGCTGGGTTGAGATACTGGGTGGCTGTTTCAATTCTTTACATAAGAGGATTTATTTGTGCTAGTTGTTACAGAATTTCTGATTGTGAAACTAATCTTTTAAGATGCCTAGATCTTTCATCTGTAGACTTTTAAAATTGTTTTCAGAGTATATTTTTTGTGTGACTACTGATGGTAATGCTGTTAAAGGTCACTAACTTACTAAGAGGACTATATAAAACTTACCCAGAGAATTTCTCAGTGTTGACCAGGATCTGTAACGAGTAGCTGACTCCTTCAGGTGGTCCTATGCTTCTGTTCTTCCTTAATATCATCTCATGCATCCTAATCAAAAAGCCATGCTGTTCTCCAAAAAGAGCATCTTACACTTAGTCCCCAGGTTGAAACTACAGTTGCAGCAGCGTTGGGGCTTCGATTGTACAATTATTTCAGCTGCAGTGTGCACACCTAACATTGCCTCTAAACAAGGCTAGGCAATTTCAGTTGCTGAGACCCACACTAAAAATATTTTTCTGCTCCATATCTAGCAGGTGGATTCTCTGGGGAACATTTCAAGTGAAAGCAGAAATGCACAATTATCTGGAAATAATTAAGGTGTTAGGCAGGGGGAAATGAGATTTTAATTGTTTTTTAAGTGTTGTCTTTATTTTGCTTTTGGTGGCAAGGATAAATACCTAATTATGAGCACATGAAATGTAAATGAATTGCAGTTCAGGTCTGACAGTCTACTAATTGCAAATACACTTTTCATAGAATGTGTGTCTCTTCAGAAAAAAGATTCAGAGGGTTGAAATGATCTTGCAGCTGAGGAAAGGAAAGTAGAAGATGGGTAAAATAGAAGCTTAGCATAGCTACATAACACTTTGAAAAAGATCTTTAGCATAGTGGTAGAGATTGAGTTTATTCTCCGTTTCAATCTTAAACACATTTAATAAGGGTGAAGTGGGTAAATGTGAGAGGTTCTTCTGATTTGTTAATCACAAGATTAAATTTCTCTCCGATCTTATTTTATATTACCAACAGTGGACAGTAATATATGAAGTTTATTGGTTTTGTGTTTAAGTCTCTAGCAATGACTTTTGAGGAGTTAGAGAAATGAAATAATTGTGGGATAAAAATTAAAACACAAAGGTCAAAAAGTTGCTATGGTGAAAGCAGAGGGAAGGAATAAATAGTCAATTTTAACCTAGA
Organism: Steatornis caripensis; assembly: GCA_013398225.1. Lineage (NCBI taxonomy): Eukaryota > Metazoa > Chordata > Aves > Caprimulgiformes > Steatornithidae > Steatornis > Steatornis caripensis. The sequence goes on from VZSC01002512.1 coordinate 364,471, forward strand.
GGATATTTAAGATCGCAGAATTTGTATCTCCTTGAAACTAATAAAAAATAGAAAATAATGATGAAATAATACTGAAAATACTGTATTTTGTATAATTTGTGTGCTCTTCATAAGGAATACAGGATTCAGTCCGGGTTATCAGTTGTCAAAACATATACTAGAAAATTATTTGAAGAACAAGATTAAATCTGGAGAAGTTGGAATTTTAATTTTTTTTGTATCATAGGAACATAGAATGTTAGAGGAATTTCATATTTATTTCAAATTTACTAAATGGTGTCAAATTTGTAAATTTTCTTGAGACTGTTAGCTGTTTAATGTCTCTAATTTTTCTCTATTTTTTCAGGAAAAAATCGTATTATAAGATTAAATTATCCGAATATAACTTTTTGGGAAGATAGGACCACTAGAATAACTGAAAAGCTGCTTTTTATGCCACTTGCTGAATTTGAATCCTAAAATATGATTTGATTTGCTTTTCCACTTTAGGTCTTTAAATAGCTTCCTTTCCTTTTCATTTTACTCTACATCAGGACTCTTTGGTTTACTGACAACAAATCTTTTAATTTACCCCTTTCTGCATCTAAGCTCAGTGCTGTAGTAGGAACATAATGCATTTGTTTCATGATTTTCTATAGTGTAACTAGTATGGTTTTTCTCTCCCTTCCCACATGATCTAGTCAGCATATCTGTGAATTACCTCTAGTACTGATTTTTGGAATCGCCACATCTCCAATGATTATCCACAGTTTACTTCCTCACTCTGTTTCCTCTCTGCTGTGCATAGAGCTTTTCCAGTCCCTTTCTTGCAAGGAGCACCTGTCCACTGTAATTGACAAGGTAATTCCCTTTCTAAATCAGAGGAGTGTGTGTATTCAAGCATAGTGTACATGTGTGGCCTTTAAAAGTAGGTTTGTATGAAGCTTTTGAAATGGAATCTGTTCCTGAGAGCTGTGGGTTTTGGGTATTTCTACTTATAGCTGTAGAGTAGTTTAATACTGGGAGTTTCCTTCTCACATTGAGACGCACTCACACACCTGCTTTCATGTGTGTACACACTTGGGCAACTATGCCTTGACGTTTCCACCTCTTCATTAAAGTAGTGTTTTGATTTGAGTTTTACTTTATTCCAGAAAAAGATAGCTTTAAACATAGAAAAATTCAGTTCAGCCTGAATTTTGCTGCCTGTCAAAAATTATCAGTTATCCAGATGATCAAGTTGTGTAGACACTGTGCCTGTGCGATTCTTGGTACACCGCTTTGTGTGGGATTTCCAAAATTGCTGTTAGACATGCTGAAAGTAGTGGTATCCCTGTTTGTTACAGGGATCTGTTCTGTTGTTTGTAGTTTTAAAAATAAATGAAAAAAATAGTGTTAAGCAAAACTTCAAACATTGCCTGTTACTAAAAGGTACTTAGAAAAATGTGGTGAAATAATCAACTGAAAATCAGTATTTTTACGGATATTTTAGTAGAAATACTGTTTTTTAGAAGCTGGCATAGTTGAATGCTAACACATTCTGAGAGTTGTATCAAATTGTGTGTGTGTGTGTGTGTGTATATATATATATATATATTTTGCTGAGTTGAATTCAGGAAAGAATTTACCTGATGGCAGCTTTTCCTTTTTGTCTCCCTTAGCTGCTTCTGACAGCCAAGTTTCCATTTAAACTGGGTGAGAAAGTTCTTCAGGTTCTCATCAACATATTCTTGTACCATGATTTTTCTGTCCAGAATTTTATCAAAGGATTTCAGGTAGGCCGTGGTAACAACAACTCAAATTATGGTTGTGAAAACAAAGGACAGTTAGTAGGCACTGAAAGATTTCTTAGGTTCTCATCTTGCTGTCACTGAATTGGGTGAAAAAATACCCTTTGGAAATGGTTCAGATCTGTGAACAGGTGGATGTTTTAAAGTTAAAACCTTAACTGCTAAGGTTTTAGGGAAAACTTGTAGGACAGGTGTGAAGAAGTATATAAAAGCTTACTCTGCCACAAGAAAACTGTATCTATATATAGGATATATATATACATATATATATATAATACTATATATATATATATATA
>VZSC01002512.1:366681-400145 GCA_013398225.1 Steatornis caripensis
ATATAAACTATTATATTTAAAAGGATAATCTACCTTAGTGGGTAGAAAGACCTATATTTTGTGATAGATTAACTGGTAACTTCTAACACCCCTGGCAGAGCTCTCTAGCTCAGGTCCTTGTTCTCTGGTTTGTCATGGTGGGAGTAGGCTACAGCAGTGTTTCTTCCCTGCTTGAACTCTTCTGGCACAGTTTCTGGATGCACCCTTCTTACCTTTTCAGGGAAATAGGAGCTGTAGGGTCATTTACTTTGTGCCTCAAGAGTAGCTGGTGCTTGTGCTCCAAACAGCTGTGCAGCAACACTGGAGTTATGCTAACCCTCTCAGGAGACAAAGTGGAAGACTTCAAGGTTTCCAAAAATAGTCTGTACAAAGCATGGTAATTATGTTTTTGTTGGCTTGTATAGATCTTCACATCTAGATGTATTTATGTTTCTGAGTCTCCTTGTAGTTTTTGTGGATTGCGGACAAGAGTTCTCCAAAGAATTTGTAGTCTCTGTAATCTGGGTTAATACAGGATTGTGAAATTGTTTCTTTCTTACCTGGTTCTGTGAGTGAATTCGTTAGTAAAACATGACCGTTCAGTGTCATATACCTTTAGAGTGTCTCACATCGTTTGTTATCTAAGATTCAATGATTACACGTGGCCAGGAGAAATATCCTGGCTGTAGTACCTCTTCTTGCAGACAGACCTGTGTGGGCATAGGTTTCAACTCCTTTTATTTGAAAGAATCACCAAGGTTTAATGATTCCCTGTTGGTCTGATTCGAAAATAAAAGTCCTAGCCCTGACAGCATATGTCTGTGTCCTTGTGCATTTAAAAGTATTCAAGGATGAAGCAATTTCAGATCAGATTTCTCAAGTGATAGATACAAGGGATCATCATCATCTCATTATGTCTATGAGTGGTGTTAACTTTTCTGACAGGAAATGTCTTTCTCCTTTGACAGTTTTTGTGTTTAAAAGTTTTAAGTGAGGTAGTCTGATTGGGGGTTTGTTTTTAAGAATAGATGTGATGAATATGTGCTGCTATTCTGCAAGGCCCTGATGCTCCAGACATTTAGTGCAGCTGAAACCAGTGATAAAGTGCATTTTTATGGATGCATAGTAAGAGCTTAGCAGTGTGTTTTTGTGTATGTGAAACAGAATTTGAAATTAGGGCATGTGGTAAGTTTGCTTGTGTACAGTAGTTGCTTTTCTTATCTTTGAATATACTCTTTGTGAGCATTGAAGCTGAATATGTAACCTAAGGAATGCAGTAATTCATGTAAATGAATAGAAAATATTTGACAAGCTATACTTGTTGTTGTGTAGCGGGGGGAAAGATTGAGGTACCGAATATGAATAGCACATAAAGCAAAAAAGGTAATTATGTGACTGTATTTAAAACTGAGTAATTAGTGTCCTGTAGTGACTTATATTTATATTTATAAACTGTAATGAGTTTTGTTTTTAAAGGAATACCATTACTACCATTGTAGTATACGCACTGTAGTAATAGGAAAGCATTAAAAGGTAGATACAGCAGGGAGGATGAATTTTATTAACATCACTGGTTCTGGCTTTGTTTTTCAGCTCTGTATTGTGGAGCACTTCTATTCCCAGCCTCTTAGTGTACTGTGTTGCCAACTGGTAGATCTTAAGAAGAGAGTAAATTCTTTATCACATCATCAGTGTGAAAACATTCGAAGACTACCCTCTTTTAGAAGGTAAAAGGGGAAATTAATTTTTGCACAATCTTGTATTTAGTCAGCTTTAAAAAAGATAAAAGAAATCTGTAAATTAGCTCCCTGAAAACCGTAGATCACTTTTGTATATGTTTCTATAGCAAAGGTAAATCATTCAAAAGGAGGACAGTTCTAAATAATTTCAGGAAGCTTTAATCTTCTGGTTGAGAGCGCACACCTTCTGTGATATGTAATCACTTGAACTTTTTTTTTCCTCTTGTTCTTAATAGAGAAACAAGCTATTATGACAAATAACCATAAATTACTTTTGAACTTGTTAAGCTGACTTGGAGCATAATCTCTAGCGTTTTGGAGTGGCCGTTCAAGTTGCTGCATTTGACTGTGCCTTTTTGAATCTTTCCAAGGAAATCCTTATAGCAGCATAAACTTTTTGAATTTTTAACCCCATAATTTTTAAACATACCTTACATTATATTTTTATGTTCCTGTTTTTTTTGCCGTCAGGTATGTGGAAAGTCAAGTATCAGAGAATCAGATTGCACTGCTGACAGCAGATGACTTCTTAAAGGTAGAATTTTAAGAATGTCTTTGGAGAGCAAGAGTAACTTTCCCAATATAGTAGTTTGTCTAGCATCATAAAATACAAGACTAAGATGTGTAGTTCTGTATAACATTTTTCATACAGTACATACTGTACTTCATATCCAGTAATTGAGAATTAGGATCGGCAGGTCAAAATTCTGAATCTCTATGGTTGCCAGGTATACCTTTATGCAAAGCTACATCTTTTCTTATGTCAACTTTTACAGATGTCTAGAAATGTAACTGCTTAAAAAGAAGGTTACAGGGTTTATTTATGGCCTGGTCTTAGTGCTTACTCAGACTGACTTTCTTGGGAAGTCAGTGAAGTGTTTGAAGCATGAGTAAGTCATCTTGGAGGTATTTCATAAGCTCTTAATCCTCCATACCCTCTGTGTAGTTTCTGATTGAACTCAGTAGGGTAGTCTGGGTCCTGAGGCACACATTCACACTAGACGTTGTACAATTTTTAATTTCATGTTTATCTGAAGTTTTGTCAAGTGATTTAAAGTCAGGTTACTACTATTGTGAGCCCTTTAGGAATTCCCCAACAAAGATCTGTTGGTTATTTTCACCAGCTGAACCACTCCCAGTAGAAACATTCTGAAGGGTAAAGGGTATCTCCTAACACTTCATCTCAAGCATAGCTAATACTGTCAGGCAAATGGTACTATTAGAGATAAAGCAATTAATCTATCTTAGCATTGCTTCCTGGTCTGTAAGGACTTTTCAGGTGTGAAGAACATTGGTAATGGCTGGAAGAGATGTTGGTAGCAGGCGAGTTTGCAAGTGCAGTGCAATTATAGTAGTCAAGGCGAGACATGATTTATACATGATTTTATGATCCGTAGTCTTCGGTGGCAAAACCAGCTTAAGCTACTGCTGTTCCCTTGCTGTTTGTTCACACCTCAGCAGATGTGCCAGCACAACTGCTTGTGTGGCTGTGCAATTAACGTAGTGAGAGAAACAATTCAATTAAAGTAACCTGACTGAAAAAAAAACAAGACGTGGGAATTTTTTGCTGGGTTATTTCTGCAGAATGATTTCCTCAACACAGTTCACTCTGCAGGTGCATAAATGCTTCTGTTGTTTCAACAGGAGGAGAGAAGGAGTGGGAATGAGCAGCTGAGACTCTTGTTTCTTTGTTTAAAGACCATGTAATGGACTGATACTTTGGAAGTTGCATACTTATCAACTTAAACTTTCTGTTTTAAACTTTATATGTTTAATAATATTTCACAAGCCCTACCCTGTAAGCGTGGGGAAGAAGCCAGAATTCTTGTGCTTATGTGCATATGATGCTTCTGACAAATTTTAATTGAAGACACTTGTTCTAATCGCAACAATAGGGGTAGGACTGTTATTGCATTGCCAAACTGGCAGTGTAGTCTACTTGGGGAGAAGAGGCCCTACTGCTGCATTAATGAGGTGCTGTTATATTCTGTGTGTCGTACTAATCTACAGTATCATTCCGAACTTTGAAAACACTTGAAGTCATTGTGGTACTACTTCATATAAATTTACTGTTCATCTTCAGGACCAAGTAAACTTGCTGTTCAAACTTAGCACCTAAATCTGCATTACCCTTTGTCATCTGCAATTTATATTCCATGTTCTTACCATTTTTTTAATAACTACAGGAAGGGTTCTACCTTTTTAGAATAATCAGTTTTAAAAGCAGTTTTACAGCTCTGAACGTTTTCATGGCAAATTACATTTGAAATTACGTAAGTGTGTCTTCTCATAATGTTTTGAAAGTGTTCTAAACCAGAATATGCCTTTTCACTCCATTATTTGGCAAAATACACAGTCCTACTGCATTGCAGTTTATTTACATTAACGACATCAGTCTTGAGCTGGGAAACAAGATGAGGGAAATACAGCTGTTCTAATGCTCTGGGTTTGGGGCAATAAGATTGATGTAGCAGCATTAAAGGCAACTTGGTTTTTTAGCTTTTTTTTGTGGTGGGGATAATCTTTTTATCCCTGATCCTGTTTAGAACTACGATTCTATGATTCTATGATCCTGTTTAGAACTAAAATGTGCACTTTGGTGTCTACTCGAAGGTCTTGGAAGTCATTTAAACAATTGTTATATCAGTGACCCTTCAACCATTTTAATAGATAAAAAGTCTATGGGAAGAAATGTCTTTAATGTTGCTAATCATCTCGAACTTTTTTAACAATCAAAGTTGTCTACGGCACTAAGTGTCTTTGTTACCTTTGGTCTTTGCAGTATGATAGTTAACCTTTCCACGTGTTGGTACTTAATTATATTGCCTGCAGATCAGGTTTTGTGCTTTTTTTTAAAAATTCTTTTATACCCTTTATTTCAGTTTAAATTTAGAGACCTTCAGTGGCTTGTTTTATTTTTCTCCTTCCATTTGGAATAGTTTGCTCAGGGTTGAGCAAAATGACAGTAAAATATGTAGAGAATAATGTGATTTTTTTCTCTTTATCTTTGACTGAACACAGGTGAGAGAAGATGTTCTGGTTCACTTAAATGTAATGAGCCCAAAGTAATTTAATACAGCTACCAGTAATTTTTAGCGTGTTTTTCCAGGGATGTTACATATGTTTCCATGGGAGGCCAGTGATAATGAAATGCAATCCAGTAAATTTAGTAGCAGCAGTTAATAATTTCTTTTTCCTAATATATGATTATTTTTTTTCTGCACTTCTCAATCTATGAATAAACAGAAGTCAAATTAAAAGCACATAAGAGCAGTAACTGCATATTTCTTCATTTTCTATCAACTGGTCTTTTTACGTATACTTAACTAATGAAAACAACAGCCACCCACAATATAAAAAATAAATTTTTAAATGTGTTTGTAATATAAAAATGCAAATAATAAGGATTTGAGTAAAAGTAGCTATATAATTTCTCATTGCCTATTAAAGATATAGTGTGTTGTCTCATTTTTTTGAGATAACATACCAAATCTAAAGATTAAATATAGTTGAAAATGGTAAAATAATAATGCTGATCAATAACAATTCTCCGGTGAGATGGAGGAAGAAAATAGAGTTAATATGCAATGTGATTGCAGTGAACTGTTGAAATACAGCTTTTTTGCGTAGTGGTCTTTATTTAACACTGATGATTTAAATCATAGCACACCACAATGTCAAAACTATAGAGTTATTTTAAATACTCTGAGAGTTTTAAATAAATGGATGTTGGCGTGACTTAGGAAACAATTATTCTGTCACTGTAGGAAACAGTACAGAAGTTGCTGGAGGACTTGCATGTTTACCATGAAAATTATGTTTCGGTTCTGAGATGTCTTCATATTTTCACATCTTCTCTTCCAAAGTATCCTTTGGGCAAGCAGGTGATGTACTGTTATTCCATTTTAGCGAAACATGGGGTTTTTTTGTTTTGAAGTGTGACATCTGAATAAGTATTTATTCTTTCTCTTTGTTTATTATTCTGCTGCTTTGCCCCGTATTTCTTGAAATGGAGACAGATGCTTTCTTGCTATGGGCAGAGGGCAATAGCATGTGGTTTCTTTACTGGTGTGGATGATACCTTGTCAGTCAACAGGAAGGAGTTTCCAAGAGGCAGCAGATGCCCAGATCAGCAAAAGAATCTGCACGTTAGTTTTCCCACATCTGAGGTTATCTGTAGGCATTGCAGACAATGTGTACTCTTCTACCACCTTTTAGTTCACTAGTCAAATTCAGATGAAGAGACTGAGTTATAACAACTACGGTAAAGAATGAAATGATAGTAAGGGAACAGTGATAATGGCTCTTAATAGCCCTAGTGCTCTAATGTCATTAAATCCACCTTCTCATGCTAAGCAATTTCTCCTTCCACTAGAAGAGCAATATATCCCTCACACATGCACGTGTCTGTTGGGTCTCCATGTATTCCACACTGTTATTAGAATCTGTCCCTAACTACAAAATCAACATGAACTGTTCCAGTATTTGAGTATTTTAGCTAGGGGGTTTGACTGGAGTTCCTCTCTGTTCTCTGCAGTTATCTTCATCTTCATGTTAGTTGTTTGAACCTGGTGCAGAGTAACACACAGACTCCAGCAACACTAGGAGCTTAGTTCTGTTAGATACTAAATGCTCTCATTTCTTTTGCAATCATTCTGCATCTCTGGGAAACAAGCTCCAAAGGAATTACATGTTACTTTGAATTACTTGTAAGAGTTCTGTATTGCATTGTTTGTAAAAACACTTTATTCTTTCTTCACCTTCTGCAAACAGATCAGGGATCTGCACTGTACGTGTTTGGAAAACCAAGTGTGGGAGACAAAGGAGTATGAGTCATCTCTTCAGCTAGCAAGGTGATTTTTTTTTTTGTTCCCCCATTTTGTTTTAATAGCACTGTACACATGGAGAATATCAGTCGTCTGTTTCTCTGGAGCTTAAAGCTGAGGCTATTACCTGTTTGCAGCTAGTTGTAGGATTGTTTGCAAGTATAATGGACTGCCGTTTTCATTTTGTGTTTCTACTGTTTTCCATGAAACTCAACCAGGTTCTAATATCTCTTACGCCCCGAGTAATTATGCTGGGATCACTGAGATTACTGTGTGTGAATGAGAACATCAGTTGGGCTTTGTCTTTCAAAATATGATTGTGTTAGATATTATCAACCAAATTAGTAGTTTTAGTTGGCCTAAATTTTAATCTGTTATGAAAATTAGAATCTATTCCAAATGAGTAGCTGAGGCCTTTCTTATTTTTTTTTATTTTACTGCTTTCCCCTTGCTTCCTTTGTCTAACAGTTTATACAGGGACTGACTTAATTTTTTATGTTGTTGTGAGCTTAGGACTTTAGGAGAGCCTACACTTGTGTTGTCTGTCAGTGTTTAAAATGGAAAAGTGATCTAAGCCAATTTTCTTAATATAAAACCCTTCATTTGCAACGTTGCAGCTACAGACTTTTAAAAGTGCTTTATAATGGCAAGCGACTGCTTCCCGATAGCTGCGTTCATTCACATAGTACATAGATTCTGTCCCACAAAGAGCTGATGCAACACCGTTACCATAACTGCCTCTTCAAGAGCCTCTGAGCTTGAGAGGTTTTGTGTCTGACAGTAAAACTGAATAGAAAAACATTGCCTTTGGGGGGTGGAGGCTAACTTTCTGGCCTCACATACACAAGGAAACACATTCTTCAGACTGTACCTTTGCTGTACTGAGGGGTTCTTAAACATCGCCACTGCGCTGTGTTCTTTACCCTCATCCCTTTGAAAGGATTACATACTTAATTTGTCATTTCTACAGTCTTTCCTTCTTAATTCTTCTCTGACTCTCCTGAATCTTGACAGCACTCAATCACCTACCAGTCCTTGGCCACAAATGTGTCATTTTGCTTTCCTGTATTGTCTGTTCTGTAATCTCTAATAACTCTTGGCCATTTTTTCCTCTCCTTTTTCTCCTCCTACATTTAATTTGCTTTCTTCCACTCTGAATTCGTCTCCCTCTTCTCCTATCTCAAAATTAATGTTGCCATCAGATTATGCTTTGCTCCCCCTTTACGCCCATCTGTTCATCTCCCTCCTGTTTTACCTCTGGTCCTGGCTCCCAGTGTGGGAGCTTCTGATAGAAATATAGTGATCACAGTCATTCCTTTCATAGATTTCTTTTTTTAAATTTTTAATCCAGGAATTCTGTAATTTTTCTAACAAAACTCCTTCAACACAATTTCTTAAAATACTTGAGATTATGGCTATGATTATTTTTTTTTTAGCTTTTAACTTTAACAATATTTTCTATTTTACACATACTTCCTCTTGTCTCTCCTTTTCCTGCATAGAATCTTTTAGAAGAAAATGTTAAAATGTGGTCTTTGCCCTTCTACGCACAATCTTCTTTTTTTCCCCCCTTTGCTCAGATATGGAAGTTTTTTGCTGTTCCTTAATATCTCTGCCTTCCCAAGGGCCACGTCACCTGTTGATATCTTTATGTTCCCCCTTTCCCATTCCTTATTCTTCTTTTCAGTGTATTTCTGGAGTCCGTCTTTTTTTCCTTGTATTTAGAAAGTAAAAAATAGAGAAGGTTTCGATCAGCTTATTTATCTATTCGTAACAAAGTCTCTCTTTTGCCCTTGATGAATTATGTTTGAATGTGAGGTTTTCAGTTGTTGCATTGAGTTGCTTTTGTGATTGGTTGGTTGTTTCTCTGCTTCAGCCTTTCCTTGGACTGACTTTTGTCCTTTCTGCTAAAAGTGCTCTCCCCAAGGATGATGTTTCAGGTGATGTAACTTTAGCAGTCTAGACAATAGTTATTCTACTTCAGTCTAGTTGTCTAGAGTCTAAAAAATGTCATGGGGAGACAGGGAGAGTGTGAGAGCTTAAGTTCACATTGGATTGATCAAATCAGAAGAGAGGTAAGATGAAGAGATGTTGGAGAATGTCTTACTTGATTGGTTATGGGGAACTGACTGGCTGGGGCATCTGGTCAAGCTTTTAGGTGGCAAAACTTTGAGGACTGTCTGACCTGTTGTCATTTGTCTAGACATTGTACTCTCTTTCTGTCTGCTAATCATTGATGCCATTCGTCACATACTGCTTATTACAATCCTGCCCTTCTGTGGCTGTTGTCATTCTGTGGTTGACCAATCTCTGTTAATCACATCTTCAGATGATTCCCCACTTCAGAATTCAGAAGGAATTCCTATGGACTTCATCCTAGCTTCCTTTCTTCTCTTTCATAATTCGTCTCTTAATAATTTGAGACAGATTTATTTACTGTCTTTGGATGATCTGAGATCTTCCTTTCTACTTTAAGCCTGTCTCCTAAGAAAATTAAAATCTTAACCCCACTCTCTGATATCTGGCATACCTTGCAGTAATTTCAAGGCCAAAAGGTTGAAAAGGATCCTTTACTGTTTACTGATATGTGATAACCATTCTCTTGCCTGTTCTTTGGGCCCTGTAATGCCATTGTTGTCATAAATAAGTTTTTCTAGAACTTGTGGATTCTTTTTGAATAATATTACTAAAATAAATTTGTTCTTTCCCATTCACAGATCTCCAAATCTGGTTATCCCCTCTCCATCTTAGGTGTTTAATTATTGCAGTGTTTTGTCTCGCCTGTAAGAAGGCTATCTTGTTTACCCATTCTATTCAAAAGAGTTTTAAAACCTTTTCTATCCTTTTGTGTGGTCAAGGTCAGCCTTTCTGTGGTTAACTCCTGTTGCTTTTCTGTACAAAACAAGTGAATCTGAAGGCGATACCTGACTTGCAAAAATCCATAACCCTGAATCGGATAAACTAAAGTTTCATATTCCAGCCTTTTCAAGCATTTAGCATCAACCGCCAGTTAGAAACCAGATCTCAGATTGGATTTGTCCCTCCAGACATCCATAAAGCTTCCCCAGCCTCTTCTAAATTCTTACTTAAATCTCTCTTGGTCAGTGCTTAGGTAGCTGATAGGAGACCCACTGCCTGACACACTGATCACCATGATTTCATTCTTTTGTCATGCTGCCTTTTTTGTGTAGCTGTGGTTTTTGTGTCTTCTAAAATCCTTCAATTATTAGCACCTTTGTTTTGTATAAGACAAAGCAAAAACACAAGAATAGGCTGGGAAGGGTTCCCAGTAACAGCGACTATTACAAATGTGTGATTGTTCAGAACCAGAGTGTCTAGCAATGGGAACCTCTTTCACTGGGTGAGAAAAGTTACTACATGCATGTGTAATGATACTGGCTTGATGCAGTGACTGCAATTCTGGATTTCATTTCTGGATATTTGCAAGGAGTTGCTTTGCTATCTTTTAAATGAAGATTCTGAGACTGAGAGGTGCTTGGTGACATTTGAAAATACACTAATACATAATTAAAAGTAAGTAAACGCTAGGCTGGAGGTTGGACTATGTGATCTGAAGAGGTCCCTTCCAACCTAAGTGATTCTGGGATTCTAGTGGTGGTTAGGTTCATAGCAATTAAATACAGAAAGTAGCAATTCAGATTTTGTTTGAGAATCATTCTGAATCTCGGAGAGTACTGAATTTTGTGGATGTGTGAATACATACTAATCTGATTTTTTTTTTTTACCATTTCATTTATGGTTCTTGGGAATGAGTTATGAACCATACCATACTTTCTTTTTTTTAATCTGACTCACAGTTTCAAAAATCATAACTCTGTATCCAACAAGTGTTTTTAGGTACAATGTCAGAAAAGCTTTCATTGTCAGTTCTGCAGGAAAACATGAAGTACATCTATCCAAGTTGATTTGTTTCTTTCTGTTAATGACAGCAATGAAAAAAATTTACTGCAAGGCTGAATGCTTGAAATCTTGGAGGTTTTCTCTTTTAAAAGAAGTTTTTCGAATTATTTTTTTAACTTTTTTTTTCAACTAAGGACATTGAAAGCTGTTTCATCACTGTGCGTTTCAACTTCAGCCAACAATTGTGTCTTTTAGGATGCTGAATAAGTCTGATTTGGTAACCATGCTTCAACAGTGTGTGGAAATTTTTTTGTCATCTTCTGGAAAGGAGTTTGATAAAACAATAGAGAAGTTGAAGGAGTTCTTGACCCAGTTTCAGAAACTAGAAGGTGGGTGTGTACTATCATACATTCCACTGCAGATTATATGAAAGCTGTTTTATAATCTGACCAATGGGTATCATTTTCCCTGGTGATATCCTGTCATTGTATCAAACCATCAGATTTGTCAGGCTTGGTTTTTTAAATACATGCACAAAATTAGGAAATTTTTATATTCTTTATTGGTATGTGGTTCATGCTTTTTATAATACGGAAGAGTGATGTAAGATAAGAAACCAGACAGATCGGCAAACATTACTCACTAAATCTGTCATATGTATATTTTGAGCATTTCACCATGTTACAATCATTAAAAACATTCAACAAATAAAAACAAATATTGAAAGACAAATAGGAGCAGACTTCCTTATGACATGGTATTTAATCTAAATAAAGTTCTTTCACCTGCATCTTAAGAGCTAGGACACCAAATTCCAGTTGTCAGGGCTCTGCTGACATGCTGTAACTGTCAGGCCCATCTATTTGGTTGTTCATGGTAGAGGACATATTTAAAAGTTTAGTAAGGCAAATGAGTAGCAGCCTTCTGTCTTTCAGAGGCAGGTTAACAGAAACTGCCATGTTCCTTCTGCAATAGGAATGTGGCATATTCCAGCATTTTTCTGGAATAGGAATTTTGTTGCTTCCCCTGAACTATGGAGAAGCACCCCCCTATGATTCCCTTTTGACGATGAATCATCTGGTCTGGTTTATGCATATTAAATTAAGTTCATTTTCAGTGTAGTTGCTACCCAGCATTTGAACAAGTAGGTAATAAGCTGCCAAATGTAGTCTGATATTAAGGTAGTCATGTAACGCTCTGGGGTTAGCTGAAGCTTGTTTAGAAGAATTGGCTCTTGCCTGTACCATCTCTTTTTAAAAAGATGTAGTAATAGCAGGGCTGTGGTACAGGAAATAGGTGTGATCTCTTTGAAAAAGCTGTATATGCCACTGAAGATACCAGCACTGAAGAATCTGAACTATGATGGAAAACCTAAAGGTTCATCTAGTTTGGAAAAAAAGAATTGAACCAAAAAGCTTTTAAGTAGATGGATTTTTACCTTGAGGGAATAAATGAAAATAACTCCTCTGGGAATTCACGGACATGCAGAACTATAAAACAAAAAAGGCAATATTTCTTTTGATTTAGGATTTGAAGGTGTTTTCAAAGCAGAGAAGGTCTAATGAATCCATGAATAATGGATTGTTTTTTTCAAAGCAGATGTAAGCTATAATGAAGAAGTGAGAAGAGAAAGTTAAGATAAACTTTACATTAATAAGCTGCTGAGTTAGGTGACTTCTTCCTGTATGTTTCTCTGATTGTGTTTATCCTTAGCAGGAGTTTCAGAAGTCTGCCAAAAATTTTATGTCAAATTCAGAAGTCTGCCAAATCTCACGCAGAGCCCTTAGAGTGAAAGGATGGTCCAAAATTTTTAATATATTTTTTAACAGCAACAAATTCCATCTTCCTAACTGCCTCACGGACTGAAAAAAAATTTTAAAAATTAAGCTTGCTGAAACAAAATATCCTTATGTTCATTCTATTTTGAGCTGAAGGATTTGATTAAAAAATATCTCAAAATATATAGCGTAGTAGTGGAGAGAGGAAGTTCTCTGTTTTGAAGACTTCAACACAAATGCAAATGTCCACAGGGCACTGGAAAATACTAACTTATTCTATGTAGGTCACCAAAAAGCTTTTATATATAATGATTGCCACTGCTGATTGGAGCTTTACCTGTGATCTGTAAGTGGAATCTCCATCTTACTATCACCTTCATAAGTAAGGCAAGAAATCTAGTTACCTTTTGTTTTGGTTTTGATTATCGCTCATCCTGGCATTGATTGTGCTTTTGGATTTTTCGCTTCTTTGTTTTTACCTAAAAAGTACTAATTATTGGTGCAATTGATAAACAAACTACATGGCTATGAAAACAAAATTTTGTTATAAATTAAGAATAAAACTGGACAATGAAATACCTTAGCACGCCTTTGGTTTGCTGTTCAGATTGCAGTTTCTGGGTTAAGTAGGGAGGACTCATTTCTTACTGAGTGTTTTTTTTCACTTGAGAATGAAAAAAATATGCAGTGTGTGGCTTTTTGAACACTCCTAAAGCATCAGTAGTATCTAGTATGAATCCGTCCAACTTAACAAATGTTGAGAGTATGACCTAGGATGACATGAGTGGAATTCAAGTGATGTGCAAGGCTCGGGCTGGATCTTTGCTCAGGGCTGAATTGCTTCGGTTACTTAATTGCTGTTGGTTAAGCTGCACTGCAGACTCCTTTTTTAACAATCTTTTATAAGGTTCAAGACTCAAAAGCTGCCTGTGTTTGGGTCTGTGTGAACAAATAACTGAACACTTCTCTGATTGCTTGGGTTAGGGGGTTTATACAGTTAGAAAAGTTTACCCCACGTATCAAACATTAGTTTTGTTCCAGTAGCAGAAGCTTTCCAAGAACAAGATGTGTCCGTATCGTCACAAAAGGAGCTCCAGAAGAAGACAGACCTTTATCATCTTCAGAAGGTTAGGCTTGCATAGGCTTTACTCACTAGTTCCTTAACTGAATCTTTTAAGATGTAATTGTCCATGGTTAGTTCTTCCCAGCTTGCTGGAGCTCTAAGTAAAGGCTGTGTATAAGTAACTCTTCTTAAAAATGGATGAATAAGTACTGAATATGTATGTCTGGCCCACCTAATGCATGGAAAAATTATAGAAAATATCTGTCATAAACTAGGATTTTAAAATGCAAATTAGGAGTTTTCTTCTTATTTAACTTGTAAATTACACATTCTGTCTAACACATATTTCTTTGAATTTCCCAAACTCCTGCCAGTTTGAGAACAGAATACACTGGCCTAAATAAAAATAGCTGCATGATCACACTTTCAACCATCATCAGTTTGAAAGTGGCAGACACACCAGCAAAAATTATACATGTTAAACATACAGATTGTGTTCTCCAGAGAATAACTACCTCCCATGTAGTTTTATGCACGCTTTTTTTTTAAAGACTTTGTTGGAGTTGAAGGAATCAAGGCGGTCTAAGAAACTGACAAAGTTTGAAATGCTTCGTTTTGAAGTTGTTGATTATATAGACAGTCTCGTAAGGTGAGCTTTCCCATTTTATATTCCTGCATTAGTTTGCATAAGTTGCAACAGAAATTTTGTTAACATGTTAATCTTGTCAAAATTGTGTCTTGGTCCCTGTGGTACGAAGCACACTTTTTCCTTTTTATCCTTTCTTTGATGAGGGCTCTAAAAATAATAATAATAATAATTTTTAAAATCTCTTGTCCATGGATTAGTAGACATAATTGGCACATGAATTGACCAACTTATTTTGGCTACAGAAAAAAGTTGAGGGTGGATGGGTATATGTGACAAAGTAAAGTCAAGAGATTTTACCCTAATCTTTGCTGATCTGTTCTACTTACGAAACTGTGTAGATGTCAAGTGTGATGTCTATCCATTTTGGGAACTGTTTCGGTGAGCAAGGCAGAGCAGATAGGGTTTTGGAGGCAGCTCAGTAGCAGAGGTGAAAGGTTTGGGGTGGGGAAGAGGTGAAGGCACTTGTTAATTATAGAGCCTCGGGGTGGGGGCAGATAAGCTAACAGAATTACGACTGTGCCAAGAAAAAGCTTCAGATATGAAAACAAAGATGAGCAGAGATTCACCAGGCGGCCTCGAGATGGATAAGCGAGATCTGTGCACTACAGTATGTGACTGATGTTAGCATTTCAGCTACTGCCCTTATTTTTTAATTTGTCAGTGGCCCAGCTAGAGTTCTATGCTAAATCCATTAGATGTAGAGTTGATAATAACTGACTTCCCTGCTTGAAAGTTTATTTCAGCACTGTTCATCTCATTTTTTCAGAGATTTGTCAGTACTGGTAGGGAAAAACACATTCCTGTAGTCTCTTGACTGCAGTAGACTTCTGTTGTTTCCCTTAAGGTAAAGCTTCTATCTCCCCTCCTTCCCCCATACCTCATGTTGCTTTTTCAGAAATTACCTTGTTCCTGCACACCACAAGACTCTGCATGAGATAGCATATTTCAACACAGCTAGTGTTCTCCGTGGGCACTTGAATGCTGCCCCGAGGATTGCACTTCATACGGCTTTAAATAACCCATACTGCTACCTGAAGGTAAGAAACAAGTGAGTTGTTTGTGGTGCTGGAGTAGCTTCTGAAGGCTACACATGAGGATGATATGTAAGGCTTAGTTTGCTATTTCAAGAAGCTTGGCACGCATTCAGCTGTTTTGCAGAGAACCAGCAAGTTAGTGTTGACAGGCAACCGGGGACTTTGGAAAGGGCTAGGGAATCTTCCTAGCTGCTATAAAGCAGCTAATTATGGAAAGAGTTTTATATGGGGAATCTGTTTTCCAGAGCCTGTTCTAGTCATGATCTTTTCGTTCTCCTGTAGTTGTAGCAGAAAAGTCATTTTGTCCTCCATTACAAATGGGATGACTGTCCGTGCGGAAAAATACAGTGTCTGTGGCTCTTTCCAGAGAGTTTCTTTACAGGGTTGGTGCTTAGTCCTCACTGTGTGGGCTTGCTGTGAGGTGAAGGCTCTGTTCAGGCGGAGTGCTGACATTTAACAATAGCTTAAATACAGCATATTTAAAGGAGTCCTTTGTTTTTGTTTTTATGTCTATTTTCATATCTGTTGTGTATTGACATCCTGTCGCTTCCGCGTCCAAGAAATGGATTGTCACTGACTTTATTCATTGACCTGCCCTCTTGTAGAGAAGAAAAGCAGCCCCTTTGCTACTTCTTTCATAAACCAAATTCACAGGATGACTGAAAGAAAACAATAGAGTGGGATTTGGAAAAGTCATGAACATACATTCCTTTTTGTCCTTGATTATAGATGCTACTTCGAGTCATCCTTGTGCCTTAACACTTTCCTGAAAAATGTGATTACAGTTTTGAAGAAAACATTCGTTGTAGCTGTATCTGAGCGATCATGTGTTACTTGAGTCAAAGTGAACACTTGTCAGGAACCATACTCGATAAAGATCTGTCTTTGAAATCTACAACCCAACTGGTATTGGGTTTGTTGGCACTGTGCCTCTATCTGAATGAGGGTTGTCAGTTTTGCTGTGTACAGGAGTTACTTCTAAAACCATTTAAAGAGCTTATTTGTGGAAACAGTAGTTGGCAAGTGAGCTACTTTCCATAATATGCCCTAATTGAGACCTAACATGAACCTCTTTGTATTTTTAGAAAACCTGTAAAAATACAGAGCTAGCAAAATCTAGGTGCCAATGTGTTTAGTAAGTATGCTCTTTGATGAGTTGACAGGATTTAAAGCCCTCTGTCATCCTGCACTTCGTTCTTTGACATGCTTTAACATATTTCTGATGTTTGCTGAGTAGATTGTGATGGCTTGGCATAGTTTCTAGCAGCAGCAGTATTGGCTGAGTACCTTGCTTAGCATTTTAATCCGTGTGAGTCAATGAAATATTTTTTTCTTAATTGTATCCATGACTTCTGCATGGCTTGTACTTTCTTGGGCCATGACCAGAGCAAAGTTCTCTAGAGCTGTTCCTTCCAGAAGGCTAGGACAGAAAAGGATCTGCTTCAGTGAAGTACCAGCGAATGATTAATATGTGATGCATTTCTTACAGGAATCCAGTCCAGTTATTTATTTAGCAAAAGATGAACCAAGGATCATACTTATCCCGAAAAATAAACCCACAAAAAAGTGTAATTCTGTTTTCAGTGACCCCTTGAAAATTCAACAAGTTGTAACTTGGAATACCAGCAAGGCACTGCTTAGTATTTTGTCAGCACAAGGAAATCTGATCTTGGATCTTCCTGGGGTTTAAATGGTCGTGCAAGTTCTGTTCTTTGGGTAGGAAGGGTGATTTTTCGCATTGATCTCAAGGAGTGAGCCCTGATTACCCATGAGAAGATACTTTGATTGCTATGAAATGAAAATCCTTGCGTTGTAATTAAGCTCCTGTTTTACGGAAGGGGATAGTTGCATTTGGTCCTCCCATACTCTTTCTGAAACTGCACCCCTGTGCTGCAGGTGATTTCACAACTGGCTGCTCATTCTAGGGCAGATTCCTGCTTGTCAGTCTAGTTATTTCCTCTTGGGGACATCGCGTGTGCTGCCTCCTCAGGAAGCTGAGGCTTCCCCGCACGCAGCTGCAGCTCCCTCCCACTTTGCTGTAAAGAGTTGACCTAGTTACCACAAGTGAGGCTGAACTCCTTCAGGTGCTGGCAGACACCCTGCAGTGCCAATCAGTAATATCTTTCCTGGATTGTTCTCAGCACTTGTGTGTGGTCCAGCTAGATGTTAATTTCTACAGATGAACCCGTTCCAGGAGAGTGCAGTTGCTCTAGAAATCCCATCTTCTCTTGGTTGTGATAACTGTTCTGGCCTTAAGATTAGAAAATCAGTGCAAAGTGTCCAGCAGTGCGAGAGTTGACACATGGTGGAAGTCACAGGTGGTGGGAAGCCATAGAGTTAGGAGAAAT
The DNA here is from genome assembly GCA_013398225.1 of Steatornis caripensis. NCBI lineage: Eukaryota > Metazoa > Chordata > Aves > Caprimulgiformes > Steatornithidae > Steatornis > Steatornis caripensis. The sequence goes on from VZSC01002512.1 coordinate 383,959, forward strand.
AGCAGAGGGGAAGAGAGAAAGGCATAGGGTTATCCCTCTGGGCCACTAGATCAGCCAGAAGGTGTAACTTAACCTGTGCTAGTTAGTAACATGGTAGTATTTGAAACTATTACGGTACGCTCCTGAATTACAGTCTGGTAAATTCATGCCTGGATTGTAACATTTTGAGGGTTTAGCCGTGTTACACTGAATTTATATGGAGACCATCTGGACTGAACTGACATACGTTAACCTAATGTCTGCAGCTTTTGTGTTCCTTCTACAGAATAAATAGACTTGAAAACTGTTAGGCTTTCTGGAAATTGTGAAACGTCTCATAAGGGCTAGAGTCCAAATGAATCTGAGCCTCACAAATTGCAGGGGTTGAGATCTAGGAAAGGCAAGCTAGAGATCCTTGAGCAAAGTTACATTCTTTGCCCAACTTTCTTTCCTGTCTTAAAAAGAATTTATTTATGAAGGTGTCCTTGCTAGGGTTTTACAGACTTCCTAAATGTAAACTGTCTATTTTACTAGCATATAAAAGCATTTTAGCAAAAAAATTCTGTGAACGGAAAGGAATGATCAGTGGTTGTGTTCATGTAAAGAGAGCTGGCTACTTACTTGGCATGGAACTGAAAAATGGAAAAAAAATTATGAACTGATAGGAAATGTAAGTTTCTGCAGCTCTACAGAGTTTTGCTTCTGGTTCAAGTGGCTTTTTTACTTCTCAAGTAAATGTTTCAGTGCTGATAACCTGAATTTCCTGACATATAGAATAGTTTGTGAGAAATCAGACTTCTGCCTTTATAGGTGCTGAGTTTCAAGCCAGAGACAAATCGTTGTTACATTTCAGAGATAAAACTCTGAGAGAAGCAATTTGGTTTTTTAGTACCTGTGATAGATCTATACTAATGCTTCCTCTTTCCTTCTGGGGGGGCAGGGACACTTTTCTATATAGTACAGTTGGAGACAAATAATGACTGATTTATTCTCCTGTATCCACAGAACATATATTTCTTTCTGATGTGTAAACAGAACTAGCAAAAGAAATGGGGGGAAAAGCCCAATCAGATAATCACTGCATTAGAGATGATGCTGCATTAAGTGTAAAAAATTGTAGAAGGAACACCAGGAGTGAAGTGGCTGGGTGTTTTTTTGTTGTTGGTTTTTTTTAGGTATGTTTTCTTATTTTCCTGGTTTTGGTTGTGGTTTTTTTTCTTTGTACCATCAACTTGCCATTAAACACACAAACAGTAAACATTTGGTTAAAATACCTACCACGTGAAGTTCCTCACATAATGTTCTATGTAGCCCTTGAAATTGTTCAGGATTAAAAACTGATCAAAGTTACTGCCTTCATTTTTTTTCATCAGAATCAAGCTTTGCAAAGTGATGGCGGAAGCATTTCTAATAAAGCCCCTGACATATGCATAGTGTATAAGCTTCATTTGGAGTGTGGCAGATTGATTAATCTCGTTGATTGGTTAGAGGTATGTGACAATGCGAACAGTGCCTTTACTGCTTTCAGTATTCTGACTTACCTTTTTGCTGCATGTCTGCTTTTCTTTAGTGCCCCTTTTGACAGCTGAAATCATTGCGTACCTCAGTCGCTCCTGTGCAAGAACACAGTTAATTCCAATCACCAGCCCACAGAGTCTTCCTCTGACTACTGTGAATCATTTGTTTCCAGCATTATTACTCTGTGATGAAAATCTTCTGCTTCTATTTTATGCTCGGCACAGATCAGATTTTATGCTTCACAAAGCTGCCTTTTTTTTCCCCTCTTTGTTTTTAAGTATTCTGTGATGCTTTTATGCAAACAGGCAAGTGCTGCTGCTTGGCAAGTGTGGGGGTCTTGGAGAGAATGCTTGTGCTTAGGGAAGATCAAAGGTCCTTCTAGCCTGATAGGCTGTCTCATACGGTGACCAAAAGCAGAGAGAGTATAACAAGAGAACGTACACTAATATGATACATTCTCCAAATACTCCCTAGCTAACAAGCATGTTTTAGCTCTAATGTTTCCTAAACTGGAATGGTTCCTCTGTATTATGTTACCAATGTAACCTTTTAGCAACCTCAGCATCCTCTGGCAAGAAATTCTGTATCTTACATGCTGTGCAGCGGACAGTCCTTTTGCTCGTTCTGAGTATGTTTGGTTGGCTGCTGCCTTATTTATTGGAAAGAAAAGTGGACAGAAGATTCCTACCCAGCCTCTCGCTGTCCCTCCGTTTTACAGATTTCTTCATAGCCAACTTATCGCCTCCCATTTTTCCAGAACGTTTAAGCAGTCTCACTTTAAGAATGTTTTTCAGTTCTGTATTTTTTCTGAGAATGGGTCAGGGACAAGAACTGTATTGGGATTTAAGATGCAGGCATAGAAGTTCATGGAGTTATGTCTCTTCATCCTGTATTCCTGCCATGGTAATATGTAACCTTGCTTGCCCTTTTGATTGCTGCTGAACTGACATTCTGATGGAGTTACCATTCCAAGATCTCATTCCTCCCGAGTGATACTCATCAGCTCATTATTTTATATGCAGCTCTGTCTATGGAATGTGTTAAATCTGTGCTGCTTTTCCCTTTCTAGGCTTTCTCAACCGTGGTGATGGCAGTTGAGGGATCAAATGCAGAAGCAGCTTCCTCAGATGAGGTGGATGATATTATCCAGTATCCTTTCTCATTTCTCTCAAGTTTGACATTCAGATGCTTACAGGATTAACAAAGCAGGATTTTTAAAAACACAGCTTCACGTGCACTGATAATTAAATCCAGAAAAATAGGACAACTAGTTTAAACAGCCTTTTAATGTACTGAAAATGTCACAGAAATAGATCAGCTGAAATAGTTGGGCTGGGGGGTGGTGAGGTAAGACAGCAGCTTTTGGGTCTGAAACAGGACTATTAGTCCTTAAAACAAGCTATCCTACTTGGTTAAATCATCTGAGAGTTGGTACAGCTGCTGTATAGGGGCAGAGCATTACTGGGGAACAGATGATCTGATAGCTGTGACCTAGAGAGCAGATGGAGAAATAGAGACAGTAGTTTATTTATGAGAAAGATGGAGGCATTAAAAGAGGAAACATTTACAAAAGTAGTGTCTCTGTAGAAGCCATGAGTTCCAGTATCTTAGAGTGGGGAGTTTTAGTTCCACAAAGCATCCATTCTGCTTCTCACTTTGTCCTGATTCTTAAGTGAGATCTGCAAAATACTTAAGAGGATGAACATTAGAACCAAAACTTATGGCTACAGTAGTAGTAGTGCTGCCACAGAGAAGAGATGAATAGTTGTACGAAAGGAACAACATTTATATGCTTTAATACTACACCTAGCTTTCCTCTAGTGTAAGGCCTTTCCTTTTTACAAGCTCCACTGGCAATTCTAAAACTAAATTCTCTATTTAACTCAAGGATATATAGCTGTGGGTCAGGAATGCAGCAAGAAAGGCATAATGAGTAGTGAATGAAGAAAAGGTGATGCTGTTTTATGAAACCTCAAAAAAAAGGCTGTAATTATCTACCCATTGTTTTGTCAAAGGACATGAAGGTGTAAGTAAGTAAGTTCGTTCGTTCGTTCTTCTGAGTGACTACAAAATTAGTATCTTTGTAGGCTTTAAGCTTCTCTTAGCAGTGGGGAAAGGAACTCTTCCTTTGTTGCCCAAACCAGGACACCACATTGTATGCATGTAGCAAAAACTGGTTAGATGAAGGTTTGCACTTCTGTAGGCAGATCATGCTCTGTCCTTATTTGCAGCAATTTTAGCATGCAACACATTTTGTGTAGTCTGTCCTTGCCATGCAGGCTTCCCCTCCTAGAGAGAACCATGTCTCCATCAATATTTGTCCTAAAAAGCACTACTCACGTTTCCTTTACTGAAATGTCCAGTGCTCGTTTTATTCGAGCTGTTTCTGAACTGGAACTGTTAGGCTTCATCAAGCCTAGCAAGCAGAAAACTGACCACGTGGCAAGGCTGACATGGGGAGGCTGTTAATGTGCCACCAAGATCTTAATAAACCTGTTCGAACATTGTGCAAGGGCTGTGTTCCCACTAAGCTAGTCCTTGCTAACTTTGCATACCGAGTCAAAGTCAACAGTGACTGAATGCTGCGAGATACGTTCCAAGTGCCTGGATAGACTTGAATAGCAATGTTGTTTTTTAATACTCAGCCTCCCTGTGTAATGTACTGCTCTGTTAATGCTCGTGTTCCAAGTGCTGTATTGTTGTGCCAGATTTAACCTTCTTTGATGTGTGATATTTAGAACTATACTGATATAATTCAGGCTAGCAAGCCAAAAGGACAACACTGGCTGTGTAAGCTACAGAAGTGATGAAGCAGTATTATTAACTTGCTTATGAGCTGATAGCATTTGAGTCATCATTATAAAATGCCTTCCACATCCTCGAACTACAGATTTTAAAACAAATAAAACCAGTATGTTGAAAAAGACAGTAAGCTTCCCTGTTCCTCTGCTGCCATGTTCTTCAAACAAAAACAGGTCATAACTCCTAAAAACTCGTTCATGAGGAAGACAAAGCGACAGAATAATTTTTAAGATACAAATTTTTGCTCTTTGAGAAGAACAAAAGCAAACTGTTTAAATAATTTCATTTTTCTAGTGAAGTTGTTTAGTACTATTTGACTTTCGCTGTCAGCATAGACTAAATGAGAACATGGCACTCATGCACACTAGAGGAAGATGGTAAAATCCACACCTAAAGTACACACTGTAACTTTGCTCTTTGCTGAGGACTTGTACTGTACACAAGCAAAGGAAACAGCTGTGTGAAAATGACAACTACTGGCCCAGAGTGTTAAAGCAGTGCTTGTGTGAGTAGTCTTCAGTCAAAGAACCTTCTCCGTGCAGTAAGCAAGCCCAGGATGCACTCACTCGCTGAGCTTCTGCCACCACAGAGCAGTGCTCACACCTCAGTACAGGTTAACAGTGCTGCACCGGCTGTAGGGACTGGACTGGCTCACGGCTGCTTCTGAGCTGGTCAGGATAGACCACAGAGCTGCTATGCTCTGCCGAGTAAGTCGCAGATCAGAGCCCGATACTGTAACAAAAGCCACAAATAAAGTGCTGTGCCAAAACTCTACAGACTGTGGTCATTGCTTGACTTCTGGTCCCCAAGGAAACTGTAGTTGTGTTAAAAAAACCCCTACACCCCATTCCAGGTATCAGAGTAACACGGGTATCTCCAAATGAGCCCAGTCTTTTTTTCTTCAGCATGCAGAAGCTACACTGCATGTCTTTCTTACTGCATTAAGCTTCAACTTCCCTCAGACTCTGGGGCACATCTACTGCTGCTGATGTCGGTGTCCCATATTTTCCAACCATGGAAAGAGCCTTAGAAAACAAAGCGGAAAAGCTGCATTTCCCTCCAGAACAGCATGCATGTCTGCCATACATTGATAACCTGTCCCGAGGGTCAGGACATGCGCATTTCAGTAGTGTGGGTGGAGACTTCAATTTAGTCTTATCACCTAGGAAAGGGCTGCAGATAAAGTGTTTAGACTTTGTCCCTCCCAGCCTCCTTAAAAGTTGAATGGTGATTACCAAGTTTATTGTGAGACTGTATTTACCTCCAAAAAGATCCCAGACTGCCTCAGTTGACAGAGGGAGGATTACAGAACCCACTTCCCTTCTAAGGCATGCATTTACATGCTGGTCTCAATGCTTGCGTTCAGCCCTACACGAGAATCCAGCTGCTCCCACTTGGTTGCACTGGCACTTCAGCCTATTCAAAACAACTGAAAGGGATAGCCCGGCGCACTGAAGATTATTGAATCTCTTACATAAACCAGATCTGTACTAGGAGAGAAGTCCTAGTACAAGAACCTGTAACTTAGCAGGCTGTTTACCCAGAAATGTAAGATGGGTTATGCTTGTTTTAAATACCCTCACAGAGGGTAGGAGTCACATATTTTCCAACTGCTCTAATTGCAGAGACACAGCAACACCTCCTGCTGTACTTAAGGGACGGCCTGGTTCTAAATGTTGCCAGGCACATCAAGAGGCTGAGGACAAGTAGTTTTATTGGCCTCTATACTGCCTGAACAGACAACTCTGGAAATGTAATGATGAAAACTCGGAGCAAGAACGTTTAGGATCTCAGTGGAGCAGCTGCAGAAGTTCCGCTCTTCCACCAGGACACAGAGGTAAACAAATTCCGCTGTTCTTCACTCCAGAGACTAAGCTAGGGCACCTCTATCGTAGTGCTCTTTATGTGTAAAGCTCTCAGGAAAGTGGGAGACAGTTCTGTCAGAGGGGAATGCTGAACAGCCCTCCTCTGTCCTGAAACTCATCTGTTTATCTTGCAAATACACTTGACAAATGGAAGGGAGCAGCAAACCAGCCAAACCTCCAGTCTCACTGATCTGCAAGAAGACATGGAGCCAAATGCTCTCTGCACAGCTGTGCCGTCATCACCTGTCCCCAGCCTCCCCTCCCCTAGCCCCACCCATGGCAGGATAAGCCGCACCATCTAAGTTTCTACCTTTTGAGGGTTAGATATCTGGAAACAAAGAGAAGCAAGCCTCAACAGTGTGCGGCTTTTAATCCCCAAATGTGCAGGCAACATGACAATAAAACAGAAAAATTAATAGGTAATGGCTGTTTCTTCCCCTGACATTTTGAAGCTTCAAGTCAAATGTCTGCTATGCTATATATGGCTTCTCAGGATCAAATCTAATTCAGCACTTGGCACTTCAGACTGTAAGGTGTATAAAGGGGAAATACTTGACTACAGTTACGTAGGCAGTACTATACAGTTTCATTTTCTTCACCAAGAAGGGTAGGAAGGTTGGACAGTTAAAAACACAAACTGGTCATAAATATCACTCAGTTTTCCTTTCTTCAGAGGCTGGACTTCCTAGTCAGGGTCCTAGCTGCCTGGAAAGAGCTTACCATCGCTAAATTCTGAACAAACATCAGTAACAGCAGAGACTACAGCTATGAAAAAGCACCTTGTGCTTCTCCTCCTTCAGTGAAATTCTGGTGCTAGAGGTCTAATAACACCAGGGTTTCTGTTTGCAGATAATCTGACTATATAGTATGAATTTTCCATTTGGCTCCTCTCATATAATTTACTACTTTTTGCTGTAATTATTCCAAACCCACTCTCCCACACCTTAGCTGAAAATACACACACAGGCGATTTCAACTGCAAATATATATGTAATTCTAAAATGTCAGTTTCTACAACTGTGTGACTAGTAATAACATGTTCTGCAGATACTTCGGCAAACCCCCTCTGTCTACAATATTCATTGAAAGCAAAAGGGAGAAAAAAAAAGCAACAATGTTTGTATTGTGGTACTACCTCTGAAACCAGTAACAATGTAAAGCTTCACCTCTGAACCCCGAACTTCATTGTATTCTTCAGTAGCCACATCTTTCAACAAAACTACTGCCAAAAATCAGACCTGAAAGTAAGTTAACTCTTGTTTGAATAGTTAACCATTTTTCTCCTCTGTTACAGATGCTGTTGTTTGACACCTATTTAAACTACTGGGCCACTGGTTTCCAACACCAACTTGGGTCATTTTTCTTTTATATTGGAGCCTACAACAGCAGCAAAATACAAGAATAAGCCAGGTGCCTGTAAAAGCCAAACATTCATCCTCATGTTTTTCATTCCAGAGAATGGCTTCCAATGCAAAGGTCATGAGCAGTGGTTCACAACAACTGCATAAACTCTTTAACTCTTTACCAGCCTTTTTTTCCTCCCCTCTCTGGAATTATAGAGCTAAGTCCTTCCCAATTCCCATGTCAGGAATGGAGAGAGCTTTCACAAAACACAGTTTCTAAACAGAATCTGCTAATGGCTGTGCAGTTCCAGGAGTACACATGCAGCTCTCAAGCATCAGCACACAAGATTGCTTGAATCTCCTTCCTTTTCAACCTTGAGAAATGCTGAATAATCTTATGGTCATATGCTTTCACATCTAGACACAAAAATCAACACAGTCAGGATGTACATGCTGCGTACACAGTAAATGAGATCTGCTTGAAAAGAATTCACGCATCACTACCTTAAAAACAGGTTAGCCAAGATCTTTGGTTTCACTCTGTTAAGTTGCAGTCGACTGTCCTCAGCTTGCTTTGCTTTTGGACAGTCTGCAGTTACATAGAACTTGCAAAAATACTCATGTGGCCACCATGCACCACATTCAGTAGTTACTGAATCTCGCCCATTTCTACTGAACTCAACAGCCTTTGAAAGGGCACTCCAAAGCAGGTTTAAGCACCAGGCTGCTCCTCACAGCACCCCAATATTACTAATTTTTTCAACAGTAATCAAACAGCCAGCCATTTTCCTGCTAAAGAATAAGTCACCTGTTAGAACAAGGCTTTCACACGTGAAATTTATCACATCAGATACTGGCACCAAGATTAGGAAAAGGAGCCTGTCCGAAGTCCAAGACAGAACAAACAGCAGGTTAAAAAATGAAAAATTTCAAAGAATCCACCCTCGTTTTCAAAACAGGCACAAATTAAGCATCCCACAGCTGTGATGCATAAGCACCCATGGTGGCATTGTATTTAATCTGCCAGAAGACTGCTAATTATGCATTAATTTGGAGCAGCACAGGAGTGGCTGGGTGCGAACATGACATCACTTTTTTTTTTATAATAGCTTTTAATATCTCAAAGGAAAAGATAAGCTGAGACGCGGAGACGATCACAATGGCCGGTATCTTAATTCTACTCCTATCTCAAGTCATCGGTTAGGCATACACATGTTTCTATCAAGTCAGAATGAGGATCTTCTAGAACGCAGCAGGTACAGGAGATGTATGAGGATGCTGGAATTTGGGTAGTGGTCCACCTAAAAGCAGTGGGTTTCCTACCCTGGGGGTAGGTTAACAATAAAAGGAGGTCAAAAAATGAGGAGCAGGAAGGAGAGGGACTGAGAACCCTAAGCAGACAACAGAAATTACAGCCCTTGATAGTTTTGTTTTTATCTTCAGTAAGAGAAGACCAAAAGGGGAGTCGACCAGACATTTCAAATTTCTGAGATTCTGAAAATATAGTAAAAATAATCCAAGTATTTGGGTAAGATAGGTTTCAGGAAAGCAAGCAGACAATACTCTGATACCATGACTAAGTGCCCAATTCTGAACCTGTAATCTCACTACGAAGTGAATAAAAGTTCACTAAGAACTAGAGCTCATCACGTGGCTTCTCCAAAATCATAAGCATCAGCATGAGCCAATTAATGCCTGTATCTACCAGCTGAAGTTTCAATTATATTTCAACCAAAACTCTTCTGTTACTTTGAAATGGTACAAAGATCTATTACACAACAGACTTCCACTTAACCAGAGGCTGATAGTAACAGAAGACAACAGTTTATAATCAAAGGACTTTGAAGTCCCCAAAGCAGATAACCCAAGTCGTTTAGTAAGCAATACTTCTACCCCACCACACACAGATCTGGACTTGCCATGGAGTAACTCTTCAGTAATCCACACTGAGACTCAGAATTGCACAGCCAGCAGCAGCCAGCACGGATACAGCAGTCTGGGAACAACAGAACGCATCCAACGACAAACTCCTGACCCTGAACACCAAGATCACACATCTGTAGCTCTTCCAGTACCTACATAGTTTCAGCTTGTGGTGGCAAGCGCCTGCTCTATCTTATGAACAACACACTTCCCTTGATGTGTCATTTAAATCTGAAGGAAGATGAGCACAGCTGTGTGAGTCAGCTGCAGCAAGTTAAGTCAACAGTTTGTTGTCAGTTCTGTAACAAACATGCTTCCCCAACAGGAAACAATACAGCCAATCTAAGGAAGATTTCTTTGCCTCTGAAAAAATTACCTGAGATTTTCATCCACCTCCTTCTCCTGATTTCAAATCCTGACCCCGCCCACTACTGCTAGTAAATAAAGTTTTCATTTAAACACTTGGATTTCAGTTTATTCATACACAGCAAAGTTCCACCTGCATATTAAAACCAAACAGATTAGAAGTAAATGTTTTATTCTTCCAACTAAATTCCAGTACTACAAGGGCAGTAAAACAATGATACACTGAAAAATTGCAGCAATAAACATTTGTTAAAGACTGATAGAATAAATAAAAACTACAAAAATGAGAAATCATATAAACCCATTCTTAACCCCCAAAAAAGTCATGGAATACAGAAATGCCCTCCTTCACTATTTCACAGGCAGTACTGTGGGCTATTTGCTTAAAATTGTCCTGGGATTACATTCTAACTTAACTGTGATTACAGCTTTGTTGTAGTGCACAGTTATGAAAACCACACTAACTTCAGTCAGAAGTGTCATTCTACATTTTTATTTACAGAACCAGTGAAGGGCAACTTCTAGAACACCAGCTTTAATCCTTTACTTTGTCAAACTTATTAACATAAGAAGCCAAATTGTAATGATACAGCAAATGAGGCCACTGGTATTATTACAGGTAGCAAAGGTCCACATCCAGGTGGTACTGACATCAGGGAGCACTCCAAAACCAGTTGCTGCATAAGAGTGGTTGCCACTGACAAAAGCTTGAAATAACCTGTGTTCACAGGGGGAAAAAAAATATGGCATTGCTGCAAGTCTTTACTGGGACAGCTTGCAACAATAAAACAGGGTGTATAGGGCAGCCCACATATGCAGAAAGTGTGATTCATGAAACGTCTGGAAAGAGAAAAGAAAAACAACAGTTAATGATGAAGTTAACAAATGCCAGCTCTATCACAAACCTGCTAGGGCAATATCAAAACCTGCTTCAAAAATAAAAACCCAGCATGTTATGGGAGACGGTTTTTGGCATTTTAAACAAAAGCCGCATTTTATCCCACATCTTCCTTTCAACCTCAGTCTTCCATACTACCAACTTAAAGTATTTTAACTTGGGGCCTAGCTGAAGCTTAACAACAAACAATGGCTGCTTAAATTATTGAACGTTCAGTAATATAACGCTGCTATAGGAACCAGAAGAAATTGATACTCACAACTGGCAGGCTGTTCTCCATACCGTCGCATGATTTGATCATGCGTGAACTTCACAAATGCGTCGTATTGTTCTGCAAGCATGAAGCATTAAAAGCGTGAGTATGTTAAGTTTAACTCGGGCTGAAAAATATTCAATGCTACTTTTTTATACATACAAATCATATAAACATGCATCCACCAACAGTAGTTCTAAGTGACTTCACACAGTTCGTAGCTGCCATTTCCTTTTCATGCCCAAGAACAGCAATGCAGCACACGTCTTCTTAATTAAAACTTTCCCTTACAAACTTCTTTAACAGGAAAGACAGTAATATGCTCAAAGAGAATTATGCTGCCCATACAGAAAGACCTCAATATACCTTAACACCTGCTAAGCATCAGACCCTGTATTTTGAAGTAATCAAGTGTGCCCATTTCACAGGTCCATAATGGGGGCAGAGTAGTTTAGCAAACACAGCATTAAGGTCTGCGCTAGGGTCGGAAATGTAACTTCTCTCCACTCCTATCACTACCAGATGTAAGATAATTAATTTAATGAAATGGAAACAGAGAAGTACAGGAAAGGGACTTGCTACAAAGTTAGAAATTCTTTTTGGTAACCACCAGAAAATCAAAAGCAAATGAAAAACTAAAAGGATGAAATGCTAAGTGACTAACTTAGTGACTTGACTAATTCCAATCACAAAAGCAGCCACAACAGGGGACACAGCTGACTGTGGACTTCACGAAAACAGGTACTGCGTAATCTGAAATGACATTTAGATCTCAAACGTATTAATTTGGCTTTGAATCAAGCATTGTTGTTTCCTAGAAAGACTTTTCTTTCTATACACACATACATACAAATACATTCGCAATATTCAGCTTTAATATTGCACTCATCAGCAGGATATCACCTTTCAGAATTATGAAATTGAACAAGGAGAGTAATATCTACCAGATGCCGCTCCTCTCCATTCCCCTTCCTCCCTTGTGGAAAAATACATGTGCAGCAATGTGGGGTGTTCTGAGAAAAGGGCAAGGTCAAAGAAGGCAATCTTCAACCAAAAATGCAGTTAGATTTGTAGTGGTTCCTAGTCCCACAGGTTTGCCCCATTAAAGTCCCCATCCTCTTGCAGGGATGAGCTTCACCTTCGAAGTAAACAGGGTATCAGTAATCAGCAAGTAGTGCAGCAGCAGCCCAAAGTACGGACCTGACCCAATGATCTAAGGACATTCATCCCTGACTAAAGGGGCCCAGGGTCACGGCAGCCAGTTCCCCTCTGCCCACAAGCAGGACCTCTTGTTTCACTGCAGTTCTGACTGACAGCTTTTCATCAGCCACGTGAGGATCTTAGCCAAACAACAAAGTAACGCAACGAGCAGACTGAAGAATCTGTTGCCCAGAAACCATTTCCAAATGTAACAACAACTAGAACTTTTCCTAAAAGTATGTATTAAAGGCCAGGAATGAACTTGTAAGCTTTCTTCTTCAAAGGTTTAAGTCAACATACACAGCTGCTTTGTAGCATCATCTTTGTTAAAATCACGGCTTTGGAAATTTGAAAGAATCCAGTGTTACTGAAAATCCCCTTTCTTGTGCCTTCAGACTGGTAAAGTTAAGCAATCCAAAGGTAAGAGCAACCTACAGTGAACTGTTTGAAAATTGAAGTGAGCGCTTGTAAAGATACTTATACCACTGGCATCCCGTATCATACATGTTCTAAGTACCTATTTTAAGTCAAAAAGTGGCTAAATGCCATGAATACAAATGTGATTACTATGCTCTATGACTTGACATTTAGTATGAAAAGCTGTTTTTCACAAACAGATTCTAGAAAACCCTTCAAGCTAAAGCTTCCCTTAGCCCCTTACAATCCCCTGGTTTTACAATCTGCGAACGATCTTACAAACTCAAGTTTATGCTAACACAGCGGTTTCAGGTAACAGAGGCAGGAGGCAAAATCAGGGCATTAGAGTGATCTGAGTTTTCCATTTATCAAACACGCACTCTGCATGAAAGGCGACTCTGCTCACAAAGAACATGGAAGAGGAAAAAACCAGCAGCATCTGGCTAACTACCTAGAAGAAAACTGTGATTCAGAAAGGAAATGGGAAAAAGTATCCGAGATCCGAACATTTAATTAAATCACTTGAAAGAAGATACTCAACTGAGACATTACAGAATTTCCAGTTACATTTCCATTGACTTCACTAGTTTCTAAGAACAAATATCACCTTACTGTACAAAGGTAAGAAAAAGATACAATCATTCTGTCTGCAGAAAAACATAACTGGCGTTCTATGTAAGGAATTTCTGAATTCTTTTCACAGTCACTCTTCCTAAATTCCCACATAATGCTGAAAATTTATTATTGGCTTGATACATGGGATGCAGTAACATGATCTTTCTAATAGCTCTTTTGGTGACCACCACAGTAAGAACAAGCAAATCTAACTCATCTCACTGTAAACCACAACCCTCCAAACAGAAAACACCCTCCCACCTTCCCAAAAACAAAACCACTCCCTTTGGGACTGACAGATGGAGCACATGTAAGAAACTTGCCAAAGGGGTTCTTGCTGTAAAGAACTGCAAGTTTGTACTCAGAAAGTGTCTGGAACAAATGTAAATGTATCTGGCCTTCAAATGGTTCTGATGATCACTGCTAACTGAAATGCACCAAAGAGAATGCAAGAAATGACCTAATTCCTAACATACATACATTAGAAGAAAAAAAGCTCTACAGAGTCCTAATTCATCAGTCTGAAGCAGGCTAAAAAGAAGAAATGGAACATTAGGCCCAAAGCAACAGAAGTACATAAGGCTCTAGTTAATAGTTGTAAATAGATGTAGATTTAAGAGGGACTTGGAACGATAATCATTTCTTACACAGCAATAGCAGATCAGCAAGCACAGAACAGGAACAGAGGCTCAGGTGCAGAGACAACACTGCACAGGCAACCCACAAGTCTGGTGACTTTCAGCATGGGCATGCCTCTAGGAGGTTTTATTCCCACACCTGAAGAGATTTGCAAACTTTAATTCTGACATGTTTTCAGGTGGGAAGCAGAACAGCCATGGCTATTCAAAAGCAGGTTTGCTGCTGAAGAGTGCACTCAGATGTTCATTATCATCACATTAAATATTAAATTAGACACCAAATCATACTGTGAAGGCACCTACCTCTGAATGCAAGAGAATTTAGAAGCTCAAATGCTAGCAAGATGCTTAGAAGTAGAGAACTTCAACAACTAAATAAAGGTCATATTTACAATGCTGACATTAACGTGATCCTTACGAAAAGACAAGTTGGCATCAGGCGCCAAAAGTATTAGCTGAACGATGTGAAATACAACAATTCAACACAGAGCATTAGAAATGCAGCTGAACTACTGACGCTCAGGCAGATACCAAACACCACTGGCAGCAGTGTAATGGCAAGTGCTGGGAAGAGAAATGGAAATCTTAGGTACTGTCTTCTTGCCAAATTCCAGAAAAAGGAAGTCAGTTCCCAAGCAGGAAAAAAAAAAGTCCTTCACAAAGAGCTCTTAAGCCAGTAGAATAGAAAGTCTTTCTGGCAAAAAAATGAGGAGGAAATGATCAATTCAAACACGATAGCAAGAGAAAGTTCTATCTGAAATAAAACCACTGTTTCCATTGATTAGTAATACCCAGGAGTCATAGTTTCTATCCAAGGCAGCACAGAAGGAAGGAAAAAAAAAAACCCACAACCTATCAAAGAGACTACACATCATATTTTCTGTGCTGTACACAATCTCATTCCTTAATCAGATTAGGTCAGAAAAAACAGCTAGCACAAAAATGAGAAAAAGTTTTAAGCTTTCAAATCCATCCTCGCACATTATTTTTAACTATAATATACCTGCAAGTTTTGTGGTCAAAATTTCTTCATACTCTTCACGGATTTTCTCTTCACGTTCTTTCAGCAAACGTTCACAGATCATTCCAACTTGTCTGAGAGTAAACAGGGGCTGTTCTTTTTTCAATGGCGATGATGCTGCAGATGAAGTACCTAAGATTAAATATTTGGGCAGATCAATTTACACTTACAAGTAGTTCAGAAGCATTTTCATTATCAGTTTTCTTCATATCTTTTACATTAAAAAAACTTTACAGAACATTTGGAGAAGTCTTTCTCTGCCATTTGAACACTTCTAGTTACTATTCAAGTAAAACTGGACACTTAAAAGACATCTATGAAGGTGTTTTGATACCCATGCGTATTGTCCAAGAGTGCTACACAAACACCGTGAACATCATTTATGCAGTAGTTGCCGTGTACAAATATAAGCTTCTTTTTATGTAAAAATTACCGTACAGTATATTTTTGTAAAGACAGCTGCTTTGCAAAAGCCTATTCCAGTATTAGCAGCAGGGTACGCAGGATGGTCTCTTGAAAACAATGCAAGCTTTGTGTCCTACTGATTCTTAAAATGAGAAATTACAATCTTCCAGACCAATGCTAGTACTGCCAAAAAAAGCAACGGTAACTGACAAGAAGGTGCCATAAACCACCAGATAATTAGGGAAAATTATTTATGCAAACGGAGTCTAAGAACACACAGCAGAATTATACAGAATTTTCTGGGTACCTGGCAAAGCTGGTCCAGTAAGGAGAAATGCATGTGGCTGTGCATCAGTAGAACAACAAGGATCTGTCTGCTGGAAGCTATTTTCTAAGTGTCTCCTCTTCTGCATGCGTTTGTACTCCTGTTTTATGTTGTACAGAATTTGTTCTAAAAGAAAAACAGTTAAGAAAATTAAGCCTAAAATAATTACATTTCAGTATTTCACTTAACTTTATTTCCACTTAAACACCATAGGTAACTAACAGATGATAAAAGCTAGACTCTTAAAACATTGCCTGCAAAAGCCGCCCTGTTGTACCTAAGACACATACAATGAAAATAACTAAAAGAATCATTCAGTCATAGAATGGTAGGGATTGGAAGGGACCTCTAGAGATCATCTAGTCCAACCCCCCTGCTAAAGCAGGTTAGCCTAGAGCAGGTTGCACAGGAATGCGTCCAGGCGGGTTTTGAATATCTCCAGAGAAGGAGACTCCACAACCTCTCTGGGCAGCCTGTTCCAGGGCTCTGTTACCCTCACAGTAAAGAAGTTCTTCCTCATGTTCAGGTGGAACTTCCTGTGTTCCAGTTTGTGCCCATTGCCCCTTGTCCTGTCGCTGGGCACCACTGAGAAGAGTCTGACCCCGTCCTCTTGACATCC
>VZSC01002512.1:401221-412156 GCA_013398225.1 Steatornis caripensis
TGCATCCCATCGGGACCCATCGATTTGTGCGTGTTCAGTTTGCCTAGCTGCTCTCTAACCCAATCCTCATGGACCAAGGGCAAGTCTTCATTTTTCCATGCTTCCTCTCTTGTCTCCAGAGTCTGGGAGTCCTGAGGGCCAGTCCTAGCAGTGAACACTGAAGCAAAGAAGGTATTCAGTAACTCTGCCTTCTCTGTGTCCAGTGTCACCAGGTCACCCGCCTCATTCAGCAGCGGGCCCACATTTTCCCTAGTCTTCCTTTTGCTCCCAATGTACCTATAGAAGCCTTTCTTGTTGTCTTTAACCTCCCTTGCCAGATTTAATTCCAGTCGGGCCTTAGCCTTTCGTGTTGCATCCCTGCATGTTCTGACAATAGCCTTATATTCCTCCCAAGTAGCTAGTCCTTTTTTCCACATTTCCACAAAAGAAAGGTAACTCCAGACTGTTTTCACCAGGAGAATACTAGCAAAAATGTTAGTGAAGGTCAGGTGTTGGCACAAGAGTACTGCGAACAAAAATAAACACTGTAAGGTTAAAATTTAGGAACTATCAACTATACAATATACATGTATAAAAAACTTCTACTGGTATTCATCGTCTTCCTTTCATACATTTAATTTGCAATTGCCTTTCACCCCCAGATGGCGTTTATCATTCACACATTTAAGGGTAGAATAAAACATGTACATGAAATACCATTCCCCTTTGTATAGTTACTGGCATATAGGCAGCAAAGCTGAGAGGAAAACACAATTTAGACAGAATATGCATAAAGGAACTAATGCTTAAAATCTCAAAGAACTGGAAACCAACAGACAAAATACAAAAGCCTTCCACAACATTTCTGACAGCCTCAGATCTAGCCAACCACACACAATGGACGGATCAATAGTTTCTTTCAAAGGAGTATGGCAATATGTATTTTAGAATTTGATTGCACTGAATAAAATACAGCCAAGTGCTTTTAATAATCTCATCTCCATTGTAGGATTACAAGGAAAAAACCAGTCCTTGCAATAAAACTATCAATCATGTGTCCCTTCTCTCTGAAATTCCATGTATCAAAAGGCTCTCAGGTACATCAGTGCCCTAACTGCATATCCTCTGGCAATGTAAAATATTAAAGTGGGAAAAAAAAAAAGCCATTTTCTACTTTTCACAGGAGGCCTTCAGAGAAAGAGACTTCCAAAGACTCCCTCTTTATGAGAATTCTTACTCTCAAATGCTCAAATGCATTTTTAAAAATTTCCCTACAGTGTCAGCTTCCACTGAGACTTCTCGACTTTTAGCAATGACAGCTTTCCAAAACTCAGGATGCGTACAAATCAACGTCATCACGTCAGGGTTACAAGGGACTCCACTCACTCAGTACCTTCCTGCTTGTTTTCGGCATTTTGCCAAGACAATACCACGAAAACTAATTTTCAGGTTTGTAAGTAGCAGGCTACTGAGGTTCCTTGTTTGAACATTTTCTAGTAAGCAACCATGCGAAGCAAGTAACTTCAGCTTATTCAGTCAGTGGCTGAAGCCTACACTAGATCAAGCAGAAGGAAACGTTTGCCAATTCCTAGTTCAGAGATTTAACTATTGAGGTGGTTCTTCAATTTTGTGTCAGTCTGAGGGCTTTTGACTTATAAAAAGACAGGAAATTGCTTCCAGTCCACAGGAACACCAGGATTTTCAGCAAAGGAGCTTCTTGTTTGGATTTTGTCCGTTGATGATGGCCTTGTGGTTCATATCTTTTCAGTCCCGTGCCTACCAGTGCTTGTGCAATTTTCAGCTCCCTAAACGGGGATCAATAACTTGGTTCAAAGAAGCAGCAAACGCAGAAGACTTAATAAAGAAGCACAGTAGGGAAATTAAGAAAAGGAAACTATGAGAAAGTGGGGGAAAAAGTACTCAAGGGTGGTTGGAGGATTCATACTTTTTGTAGGACAAGATTCATACTAGACTCCAGGTGCATAAACCAGGTTAAACCCTGATGCAGCCAGTCTTCCAAAATTAGAATCCCATGTAGAATTTGTCACGTGCATACACACCACATCAGTCAGAGAATGGCCCTGCAACATTTTTACTCAAAGGCATTACGGTGGTAAAACAATACTTTTCCTCAATCAAGTGCAATAAAGTGAAATTGCATTATTTTGAGTGGGAACCAAATCAGCTCATAACACCTGTCCTAAAGCATGTCTACACTGAGAAACGAGAGTGCAAACATTCACACTGTATTTACATTAACTGAAGAATGTAACAGATCACATGCATCCTTCACCACCACTACTTCATCTTGGGTGTACTTTCCAAATTCCGTATGAGCTGCAAAAACAACATTCAAATTTCAGGTCTAATAACTTTGATAAAAATCTTCTCTACAGAACTCCTTTGTATTATCTTTTTGAACAAACATTCTCAAACCACATTAACCACGAAAATCATTAAGAAAAATTCAACTCAACGAACTCTGGTCAATGGATAGAACTCCAAGAGTTAAACCAACAATCATCAGCCAAGTTTCCTCCAGTCCTAACAACCCCTGCAAATAAAACAGGGAGTAATTCAGAGAAAATGTTAAAGTACTGGCCAGAATAGGAGCAAAAGCAACATATGGGGAAGGAGAAGAACGAGGTACTGACTTTGGGAAAACAGTAACAACTGGCACAGAAAATTAAAATCTGTACACCAAGGATATGTGATTCTATTCCAAATTATATTGAACTGCCATCTTCGACTCTTGCTTTGAAAATCAAAAATCTCAAGAAACGCCACGGACAGGTACACTGGGAGATCCACCTCCTGACAAAACCACTTCGACAGTTTGCATTGCTATAACTTCAGATAAAGGTATAAAACTAAGCAAAGAGAGATGGAGAAGGGGACTATTTAAACATGACCATACACTGTCTACATTGCAAACAGCCACCAGGAGAAAAAAGCCTGAAATCTGACATCCTTACTGAACACTTGTTGAGCATGTACACAGCCTGTTTTAGTAAATGGTATTCCTCTATTCAGGTAAACTTACGAGATGTAAGGGACCGTTGCTCAGCACAGAGAACTGGACTACAATCCCCACTATTTGTAAAATGGAGACTAATAGTCAAGACGCGAAAGTTCAACATAGCATTGAACTGTTCAATGACTTCTCAAATGAATGATGGATCAGACTACTAACGCTTCAAATCAAGCAGGTACATTTTTGCAGCAGCAGCAAAGACTGAGCAGACATTTTCATTAACATACAGTGGCATAAAAATCTATGCCTTTAAACAATACTACTTTACTGTGAAGTGAAATGTAAGCTTGTAAATATTAATGGCTGATTTAAAATAAAAATCTGTACGTCAATTTGAATTACTTTGTCTTTTTTTTTTAACAAGCTTGGAGAATAAGAAGAGTTGTTTAACGCACCAAGTTCCTTCTGGCATTCATAGTTTTGCTTCATAAATCCACAAAAATACGCCTGCTGAACAAACATATTCTGTTCAAAACAGTTTTTATAGAATCTCAGCACTTCAAAGAAGCCATGAAATATTAAGGCAGGGCAAAACAGACAACTTTTGAACAACACTTAAAAGCCCTTTAAAATTCCGGCCCAGTTAAAACAAAGCTTAAGAATAAGCAGATCTCGTTCTCCAACCTAATTTTGATTCCAGAAAACCTTCTTGCCTTTGCCAGTTCAGTTTCTTAACTTCCTTTAATTCCAATTAGCTCTGACTACTCTCTCTGCAGTTGACAACTGAATTAAAATGTGCATTTAACTGGTGTCAAACATAGGACAGAGGTTTTTCATGTGTTCCTTAATGTAGAGGCACAAATTGTCCTTTTCAACAGTGATACGCATTTTAATTAACAAATTATTTTATATATAAAAAATTTAGAATCTGAAAGTGCACTCATTAAAGAAAACCTCATCTAAATGAGCTTCTCTAAGACTGTAAAACTGAAGTGAGAACTTGAATCGTATATATCAGAACTCACTAGATACTTTAAACAAAGGTTTGTATCCATCTTCTACATGCTGAAGTTCAAATCAGACACTGTACGCCAGGCAGTAATTTCATTTGAGCTGACAAAAAGGAATATATTTAATGGGATCAAATACACATCATGGTGGCCTATCCTCAGATTTTTTTTTAATCTCACTTTATCCTCTGTGCTCTGTGTTTCCTACTGGTTAGAGGTACCTCTGAGGGCACAGAGCTAGTGAACAGGAAACACCAGGCAGCGGTGCCGAAAGTGAAAATTAGGCCTACTGAATCTAGGGTAGCAGCAAGAAAAAGCCACATTGCTAACACACTGAAATGAATTAGTACTTCATAAATGACATTTCAAATTCAGGATGACTATGAATCCTGACCAGTTACACAAGACTTTATTGGATGTCCCCTTCTCCTCCTTAGGGCTCAAGACCAAGATAAAGAACAACAAGACTGCTACTGTCTCACCACAATCGCTAAAGGCATAGGAGATTCAGTTAAAACACACCTGAAGGTAATGAAATGCATAATTTTTATCGAGAGCTCTGTGAGAGAGCATAAAGTCAAGTCCATATGTTTGTGAAATACTGCATTAAAATGAAGGATAGCATTCACACCAGTCTTCTTCCAGAATCTGAGATATGATTCGGGGAACCAAAATTTCACATTTCAGCCGCTTTCACACGCAATGAAGAGCAGGTGAAACATGAAGGGGGCAATTCAGAATTCAAGTTTGACATCTGAAATATGATCTGTCACACTAATGGATTACAAAGCTAAATATTCATTTCCAAGGAGTGATGTATTCTTCTTACTTCCTTTAATTCATGATAAAAAGGCAAGTTATTATTTTTCAAAGTTCTGTCATCTAATTACTTCATCCCGACCTGTAATTACCTAGAAATTGTGTACAAGAGAAACAGCAATTCAACTTGAAAAGGTAACGAGGCAAACAATTATTTTCTCTATTTTAATAACTGCTTATCAGCTATGAAGGTGACGATTGTTTCCCCTGAAGGATTTTTTTTTTTCTTTTTTTTGAGGGGCTTGATCTTTAAACTAGCAATCTCTCATGTCAGTTCCTGGCTTCTCTCATTTAGCTAAAGGAAACTTTGGCAAAACACGTAGGAAGGTGATTCAATAGGCTGAAATCAGAGTAGCAGTTTTCCTGGCCCGAAATGGAACCTAAAGCTCAGGTTTCAGTTTGCAATGTCACCATTCAACATATGCATTCAAACCTGAACCATGCCTGAGATTTCTTCTAAGTGAATCAATCAAATGCTGTCCTCAGGTCAACAGCATACATCTTCAGGGATTTCAGCTCCTGCTAAAGGAAAACTGCTTCACTGTCCCAGTTCAAATTTACAACACTTCCATTAGGCCATCACCCTTCAACATTTAGTTGATGCTAGCGCATTCCTAGTTTTGGTCTCCCCACCAGACTACTGACACATGACAATGATTTTAAGAAGCCAGCTTCCTCTAAGGGCGGCACTGCAACAGAGCAATGGCTAACAGTATTCTTCATTTTTTACATCTACTTAACTAGGGAATCCACAGGCATAAACAGAAGTTAAAATAATCCAGCTATTCTTCTTACTTTCTTGCTTTGGTTATACATCAATCACCCCATCCTGGGATAGAGCTAACTTTCTGCTTAGTAGCTAGAATAGTGCTGTGTTTTGGCTTCAGTATGAGATTTGGTATGAGAAGAATGTTGATAATACACTGATGTTTTTAGCTGTTGCTAAGAGATCAAGGACTTTTCAACTTCCCATGCTTTGCTAGCATGCAGGTGCACAAGGAGCTGGGAGGCGACACAGCTGGGACAGCTGACCCAAACTGACCGAAGGAATATTCCATACTGTATGATGTCATGCTCAGCATATAAAGTCGGGAGAAGAAGGAGGAAGAAGAGGGGGATGTTTGGAGTGATGGCGTTTGTCTTCCCAAGTAACCATTACACATGATGGAGCCCTGCCTTCCCGGAGATGGCTGAACACACGCCTGCCCATGGGAAGCAGCAAATTAAGTCCTTGTTTTGTTTTGCTTGCACATGTGGCTTTAGGTAAAGACCTATTAAGCCGTTTTTATCTCAACTCGCAAGTTTTCTCACTGTTACCCTTTCAGCTCTCTCCCCCACCCCACCAGAGGGGAGTGAGCCAGCAGCTGTGTGGGGATTAGTTGCCAGCTGGGGTTGAACGACACCACTCCACTTTATGTTTCTTAATCAGGCATGGCCTGAGAGACTTTAGTAATACAATGTATACTCTTGGAAATCATGCTCGCCACAGAGCAGCATGCTCTAAGCCCCAGAGAGAACACTGATGACTACATACTGATGCTTCACAGTCAGCGTCTGTAGCTACAGAACGGACAGAACCACCTCAGGATGGACCCTGCAGCCCAGAGCCGGCCACCTCATGACATCCAATTACTCAAGGTCTCAGGCTGACAAAGGTTCTGGTTCTTCCACAACAAGTCAGATGCTCACATATGCATTAATTAGCTCATTCTGCAAATGTGTTATTTCAGGAAATCCCAGTTCTCCTGATCAAGGGGTTGAGGAATGAAAAATAAATCAAGCAATGCAAGATGTATTAGACACAGCAATTAGATCTTTCTCTTCACCTAAAAAAATGTCACATTGCATTTATCAGACTTGCCACTGAAACAAAAAAATGCTTCAACATTCTATGACATCTATCACCAAGGGTATTTAACCTCTATAGCCACCACAGGCATCTATATAGAAATGTCTCATACAAATTAAATTACCAAGTTCAGATGCAGTCATTATATGCTTTTTCTTTTTTTTTTTTAAGGGGTGGGAATGTTTTGTTTTTTAAAATCCTAATCATTTCTGCAACACTGGAGCACAGTGAGAAACCTGGCATCTCGCCAAGATAATTTAGCAATAAATACACATGTGGATAAAAGTTAACAAAACAGAAATTAAGCAGAAAGAGATGCAGCACTTCTAATATGTCACATTCCAAAGCCACTAGATCTGTTCATTTAAAAACCAAACCTGTACTTGGCCACTGGCTGACCAAGTTTCAGACAGAAGTAGTTAAGTTTGCTCAAGAAGGCAACTGAAAGGTCATAGGAGGACAGCCTGTGGGGAAGATTAACAGTTCTTCCTATTCAAAAGGTCAAAGCTACTTTCTTGTGAGAATTTGTTAATTAGATCCAATTTTTTTCCCAGATTATCCTGTGAAAGAAAAAGGTATAGTTCACGCACAAATTTATCTACCTTGTGTTTGTAAGGAGTCCCCCTTGAGACAGGGACTCTTACAACCAAATCCAATCGCCATCTTTAGCTAGAGACATTTGTCATTCCACTGCCTTTACAGCTGCAAATACCAATTATGCATACTCAGTACTAAATATTGCATAAATTCAATAGTTTCCATATTCCATCAAATGTTTGACATTATCTCTGTTTGGATTTCAACCAATGACCTGAGATGAAGAACTGTTCTCAATAACCCCACCCACTACAATTTTTGGTTTGCACAACATCAGTCAGTTGCTGGGGAAGTGTTGAGGCAGATGAACGTTTCATATGGAGGAAAAACCGTGCGTGCATACGCAAAAGTTTGTTGTGGATTTTTAAGCTATATCACAAACTGCTTTTAAATACAACATTCTTTTTGATTCTACAAAGTTCTAGCTGCAAGTTAACGTCTGATTTTGGATGAGGGGTATGGAAGAAAGCTATTCATCTCAGTCTGTCTTCTCAGTTACTATGCATCATGAATTAGGAGATTTAAATGGCCATGGTCAACATTATTGACCGCCCCTACATTTCTTTGGACTTTATCTCCCACCATAGCTTCAGTCTAAGAAATATCCAGACATGCAGGCTTTCTAACCCTGACCTGCCTTTGAATTTAAAGAACAACACATTAATGTAGGTTTCCCCCCCTCCACCCTGAACATAATCTTTCATCAGGCTAAAACCATAAATAATGGTTCTAAAACATCCAGCAGAAAACAAATACTGTCATGGCTTCCTCCTTTCACCATCTAGAATTCATTTAACAGCTTTGCAACAGGACAGCACCCTTAGGACTTCAGAGGAAACCGAACATGTACAATGTGTATTATGCACAGGCACCCAGACCCAAGCGCAGTTATTCTGAACATACAAGACAGTTTCATTTACAGCTAGAACTTACATAAAAGCAAAACTCATCTGTAGTCTTCAAGTGATAGAAAACTTTATTTGGAGGAGCCACTCTCAAAATTGAACCTGTCTTATGCCAGGCAGATACATTCTGCACAGCTTATCGCGAACACAGTTTAAAAAAAACTTATTATAGATGCAAACAATGGTATCCAAAAATCAGCAAACATGCTCAAGCCAGTAAGTGCAATTCCACAGAAAGTATAAGCGATATAGCCACAATTACAGTTCGGCTGCCAAATTCACTGAGAAACTGGAAGTGACCAAACAGCTGTTCAAATAACCACAAAATATTAAAACACTCCTGTGAGAGATAAATTTCATCTTGAATAAGCCTACCCTCTCTCAAACAAACACATCGTTTATTTGTCTATGACCACTCTATAAAGACAGCTGTTTTCTCATCTGACTACCACACTGTATTCTTAGTTCTCAGCACCTCCCTCAATCAATCCAGACAACGCTTCCAGATAATTCATTTTTGAAATGATTAACCACCTGGTAAGAAGTTCTGGTGCTGATAACTATATCCACTGGGTGAGGTTAAACACTACCAGGACAGAGCATCATCAGACAGAAAAAAAATGCTTAAGTGTGAACTTAAAGAATCAGCATGAGGTTTTATATCCAGAGCTCTGACTTTATATGACCATTCGTTTTCATTAAGCAAATTTCAGACAGACGCTTGTTAAGTACTGGAAACCTAAGCATTTACAGTAACACACTGAAAAAAACCTGTGTAAGCAAAGTCACCTGAATTCTGACTATTGTTACTAGATTTCCCAATATAAAAACTGAGCAAAAAGGTGACTTCAGTTGGGAACACTTTTAAAATCAGACTGGAATTCTTTTCAGACACAGAGCAAGATTTATCTGACCCAAATGTAGACACCTGCATCAGAAATAGTCATGTAAATTCATTTTACCGTCAACGGAAAGCAATACATGTTTCCACAGCACCCTTTGCCTCATCCCAAGTCAGAGCTCTAGAATAAACCATCTGTTTCTTCCAACTGACTATCAAGAAAACCACAAATTATTAGGTCAGATGTATATTTACAAAATTAGATGAGATGAATGCCACACTATCTTTCAAGTGGCCCCTTTATATATTATAAGCTCTATTTTGTTCACTGAGGGTTGAAATGAAACACACACAATGTCATAATACCCCTAAATTCATCTGAATGTAAAAACTAAGCAAGCTGCTTAACAGGCACATTTGTACTAGCACTGAATAAAGACTTTTTTCCTGTAACAGAAACCATGGAGGCAGCTTTTAAGCAAAACCCATGTAAATGTGCACAATTCACAAATGCTTCAAGTTCTGCTCAGGAACATTCAATTGCTGCAACAGACATTTTGATTTAGTGTCCTTCACTTTTTATTATATTATATAAATGGCTTACATAAAATACACCTTTGTCAGTACAGAATCACCTTTCCACATTGATCACCACCCGCACCTCTGATTTTCTCAAGAGAAGGCAAGGCCTGTACGTGCTCAACTTCGGTAATATTTTAGTTTGTAAGAGCTTCAGAATCATTAAGACAGTACCTAAACTAAGTTATCTCTGCTGAAAATCTATTTGTCTCCCTTCAGCAGTACACATTTACTGACCAGACAATATTCATATTAAATATTCATAATAACTGCAAATCCCAAAGAAACAAGCCAAAAGAAATCCCTGCAACGAAGCAACGCTTATCTTCTAAAAAGAATCAAATTAATTCTGATTTTAAACACCTATCTCAAAGCGTACGTAATGCCTCACTGTACCAGGGAGTGCCATCCATCACAACCCTCATCCCAGACCGCTGACTCATTCAAGATCTTTTCCTAGAGGTTCAAAAAAGCGTCAAGGCACTGATGCCAAGCGTAAGTACTTTGTATGCCCTCTATATACTTCCTCTGCAGCAATTTTTTATTCTTTTATTAAAACCTGTAAAAAAACGTATTCTACTGCACAGTTTTCAGAAGTAAGAATATTGAAACAAGGCCTCCTACATGGAGGAGATGGCAATCTGAAAACGCATTTCAACTTACTTCTAGGTAACACCAGCAGTATTCCCGGGCCAACTTTTGTGTAAAAGGGAGTACCGGACGCAACAGCAGAAGGATTTCAACTGCAACAACTGCAGAGGGCTTTTTTTTTCCCTTGCACACAAAGGGCACCGATCCATACCTCAGCGCTACAGCCGCTCATGGCTGCGAGCTTAATCGTTCTTAAGTGCACTACTGGAAGCTACCCACCAGACGAACCGTAACAAGGGCCAATCAATCCTGCGTGCCCAGCCAAGATTCATTCCTTTCTTCTCTCCCTCCTCGCTGGTAAAACGAACTCGGTTGATTTTTTAATTGACAACAATTACACAAGCAGACCTGAAGCTTTTAGGGCCACCCGTTGAGTCATCTCTCACACGTTATGAATGCAAAAGGGTTTCGTTCTTGCCCAACGTCTCCGAGACAGGAGACTGCCCGATTCCATTTTATCTGCCCTAAAGGCAACTCTCACCCCTGCACACAATCGCTTCCACGGCTCGGTTTTCCTACGAAACTTTAATGATGCCACAGAATGGGTCATCCGGGACGGTGGCACGCATTAAGGAACTGGAAGCGGAATTACCCCTTTTATCTGCTTTTGCCTTTTCCCACTGGCGTTTTGCGGGTGATTGATGACAGGCCGCGCTCCCTGCCCTCCCTCCCGCCTCCCCCACCCCACCCCCCCGCGGTGTCTGGGCAACGGGAGGAGGTGCCGCCGCCTC
>VZSC01002512.1:412447-489830 GCA_013398225.1 Steatornis caripensis
ACCCGCCCTCCCCCCCTTCCTCCCCGTCCCTCCTCCCCCTCTCCTGCTGCAAACGGCCATTTCTATTGTGTCTCCGCCGCGGCGGTGCCAAGCGGAGAAGGGATCGCCCCGGCCCCCGCCGCTGCCAGCCACACAGCCCGACAGAAAATGGCTGGAGAGGGGCGCGAGACCCACCGAACCGTCCCCGTCCCCCCCTCTTCCTCCTCCTCCTCGCCCCAGCTCTGGTCGCCTTCCCGGCCCCTTGCCCTGAGCACCCACCGCCCCCCTCCCTGCCGAGGTTCCCCCCGCCGCCGCCCCGCACTCCCCCCACCCCCCGGCCCGGCCGCCGCCCTGGGGGGCTGCAGGGCCCGGCGGAGCCGCCTCCTTCACCTGTGGTAAGCCGGGACGACACGTCTCCGAAGGGCGAGGGCTCCATACGCAGGTATTTCTGCGGGGAGGCAGCGGCGAAGGAGGAGGAGGCGGCGGCCGAGGCCGGGGCTGACAATGGCGCACATCGCCTCCGCTTCGGGGACGCCGGGCTCAGCAGCGGGTCAAAATCCAGAGTCCTTTTCAAAGTGGCGCCGCAAGCCATGGCGCCGGGCGGCGGCGGGGCAGCGGAAGGGGGCTCGGAGCGAGGGGCAGGGGAGGCGGCGGCGGCGGCCGGCCCTGCCCAGAAGCGCCTTCCCCGCTGTCTGGGGCGGGCTGTGGGGGAGGGAAGCGAGGGCGGCGGGGAAAGGAGGGGGCAGCTGCGTCAGGGCCTCCGCCGCCTCCCTGTCGGCCTCTCTCTGGGGAGCGGCCCCGGCCCCCCCACCGGCTCCGGCTCGGCCGGCTCGGTGCCCGCTCTCACCGCCCACTCTGCCCTGGCCGGGCCAATTCCGCCCGCGGCCGATAGCGGGGCGGGAGATGAGTCGAGGGGCGTTGGGTCAGGCCCGGCTACCCGGTCCGGGGCCACCGATGACGAGCGATGGCGGCGGGGCCTGTGGCGGCGGCGGCGCTCCCTTCTGTGACTCCCACACCAGCAATATGGCGTCAATAACAACGCCGCGGATTCAAAAACCAGCCCTCTGCACTGCGCCTGCGTTCCAGGGGCGGTGGCGGCCGCAGAGGCTCAGGGGACGCGTGGTTTCCCGACACATGCTTCGCCCCTCGGCTCTGGAATGCCGCACGGGGCGCTGGAACTACAAATCCCACGGTGCCCCGCGCCGTCCGCGTGGGCTTCCGGGCTCTGATTTAAATCCTCCCTCTCCCCCTCCTCCTGAGGCTGCAGTGTGGGTTAAAGGGCGAGGCCGTGGGGATGAGACTCGGGGGGGCAGCCCCGAGGGCGGCTGCTGAGTGCCCTCGGCGTCCCAGGGCAGCGGCGTGGCCCTGGGGAAGGGGCGAGGGGCTCACGGCCCCTCCGGAGACACAAAGGGAGGGAGGGAGGGAGGGAGGGAGCGAGCGAGCGGGAGCCCCGCCGCCTGCGCTAGGCCCCGCGGCCTGGCCGGCTGCGGCCGGGGGCCTGCCGTTGCCGCAGGCGCTGAGCGGGTCTGCCAGCGGCTGTATGTGAAATCGGGGCAAAGTGCGTTTAGGGGCCTCCATGGCGAGGGCAGGGCAGGAAGCGTGCGGGAGCCGGAGGTACAAAGTGGGTGGGGGGGAGGTGACAGCTAAGGACGCGCCAGAAGAGGTGCCGAGAGCCGTGTCTCGGTGTTACCCACCTTGCGGTTGCGTAAAGGGCTTTCTTGCTTAAGGAGGGCGGTGAGGGAAGAGGTTCAAAGAAGTGTAGCTGTTGGTGGGAAGAGCAGAGCTGTTTCCTGTTCAGCTTCCTGATTGAAGTAAACTGTGTCGCAGTTCACCCTCGTGGGAAAGCTAACAGGGGTTGATAGGCCCCAAAAAGTGCGTAACCTCCAGCTTTTCTGTATCTAGTCCTGTTAATTTAACTATGAAGTGAAGGCAGGTTGTCTTAGGAAGATAAAATGAGAATATGCCCTCATAAATTTGTAACACTGGTGATTTTTTATTTATGGTTTTATGAAATACAATCTAGCCTTTCCCTAATGGCATTTAAAAACCAGAACAAACCTTACTATCGTTTTGAAGCAAGGTTTTCCTTTCTGTGCTCCACGTGTGGCATGTATCGTTCATTAAGTTGTAACAGCACCCAGTCAGGCTAAACACAAATGCAGTCTCTGTGCTGGCAATGTGGTTGTGCAGTTCTTAGTGTAACTGGCGTTTCAAGTGATGGGGTGACCTGGCAGAGCTTTTCTGCCCAACGAAATAGAAATAGTAATTAATAATTTGCTTTCTATAACAGGTAGCTCATGATGCTGTTGAAACAATTAGGTGAAATTCTCCTTAGGTTTACCTGACTTGCCTTGGCCTAAAACTGATTACAGAAAATAACAAAATTATTCTCTGCTTTTACCTTTTTATCTGCAGAGGAAGTACTTTTCAGTATCTCCTTGGTAAGGAGGATGCTGACAAGCCTTTCTAAAACTAAGACAAGTTCTTGTTCTTCATAACAAGGCTCAGGAAATGTACTGATGTTATTACAGTGTTATAATTGTCCTGCTATTACTATACTGGTATAACTCCTCCTGTGGACACTCTTCTTTGCAATAATGATGTCTGTTTTTCCATTCACTTAATTCTTCATTTCCATTACATTTCCCTAAGCAGATAAGTTTCCCTGTGTTTGTGCAACAGTCTTAAGTATTCTTACCAAACGTTTCACATAGGAAGACTGAGGCAAAGTTGTTATTGCAGGCTTTGAATTAAGGAAACCTTGCGTGTTTTTCAGTGTGTGTGTGTGATGCACCTGTTTAGTTTGGAATGTCCTGTGCCCATGCAGGACTGAGACAGCCGCTTCTGCCTTCGTCTGTATACTGAGAAGTGCCAGTGTTGGGGTGCGGTACTGGAAAAAAACCCTTAGAATGACCAGCACTTTCCCACTGAACTTAATATTTTATAGGTATATTCTGCATTCAGCAGCAGAAAAGATTCGGTTACATCAACTCTTGTGACACCAGATCCTAAGGACCATTCAGGCGCAATTTAAATCAATTAAAACAGTCTGAGGAGTCAGGCAAAACTTAAGATAAGCTTCTAGAAAGCAAGCTTTTGCTAGTGCAGACAGCACTATAATTGTGAGCAATTGATTAGAACCATGATTGTCCTAATCAATAGACTTACTCAGCCTTTATCTGACCTTTAATTTGTTGAGCTAAACTGGAGCAAGCCTGATTTAAGTCAAAATAAGGATTCACACAGCCCTTTGCAGCAAATTAAACCCAGCTAAACCCATGTAGCTTTGCATGTAGACAAGCCCTAAGGCAGCAAAACATCCAACAGAAGTGACAAAATGCTTGATGGTTGTAAGGCAATATGTGTTCATTCTTTCATTGTGGCAGGAAACACCATAGGGTCAAGGCTGCAAACCACTGCTTATATTGTTCTTTCTTCTACTTACTTATTATGTAACCAGTTTGCAGTGTCGCATTATGTGCTACATGGAACGCCTTTAAAATTATATATTACAAGCATATTTTTAAAATAAATAGTACCCACAAATTTTATTAATACTGGGAATGGGAGAGCTTATTTGTAACTGGTGTTGTGCTAGATTTTATTGGATCTGCACTTCAAGCTTGACACCTATTAAAAAGACAAGTCCAGACACAGGACCACATTTTGACCTTTGTACAGCTCTGAACGGAGTGGGAAAATAACCCTGTTGGTGTTGTTTTGGGACTGTGGTGGAAATGTCACAGTTGACCAAATGTTAGTCTTTATGCATTCTCTTTTCTTCCTTTTCCCCTGCCATTGCTCTGTTCCCCCATTGTTTTTTGTTTTCTTTTTTTTTTCTGTCTTCCTCTCATTCTCTTTATATACCACATTGACTCTGCTTCCTTTTCCTGAGACATCCTATTCATTTGATGCAGGGTCCACATCACAGTCCTTATCTTTTTTTTTTTATGCCATCTCACCGTATTCCTCCCGCTTCACACAGTGGCTCATTTCTCATTAACCCATCGTGCTTGCAAACAAGGTGACCACCAGTTAGCTGAGCTGTTTCCTAGGGCTTGTTCCATCTCAAGTGAGCAAAAGCCACTTTAAGCAGTGTCATTCCATTTGAATTTGGCCATGTCTACTGAATTTGGCCATGCCTTCTTCCTGGTGTATGAGGCACACACTGCAGTTGCAGGTTTTGTAGCAAATAGCAGTGGAGGTTGTCCGTCAGGACTTCACTGAAGTGTTTGTGTGGTGCTGAGTGAAAAAGGATTAGTTAAGATGAAAAAGTGGGGATTAGTGCAGGAATTGTAAAGTGGGAAAAAACAGCCAAAAAGAAAAATGGATTAAATTTCTCAATCTGCATTGCTATACAGACACACAGAGGAACCGGAAAGAAACCCAGAGGTCAGTGAAGGTCAGCTCTGCTTCTTTAGGTGCTGACTTATGCTGGTAAACTGTACCAAAAATTATGATTTGAACCCTCAACATGGAGTGACCTTCAATGGGACAGAAGCGGTTCTGAGGTACAGAGTTAGTTCCAGCAGAAGTACAGAAGTATATTTGCCAGTATAAGAGACATTGAAACCACCTATTTCATCTGAAATACGGTATATTCTCCCACTCATACATATTCAGGAAAGATTAACTAAAACCAGAACTTGTCCAGAAAAAGGTGACTGGGCTGATGATAAAAATAGAAATGGAAAATTTACTTATTGCAAGAAGTTAAAGGATTGTTAGTTAAAGGTTATTGGCCTAACCAAATAATTGTTGAAGTCTATGATTTTTCTCTAAAGGCACAAGGAGATAAGTTCAGGAGATTTTTAAGATCTATTTTAGTGATGCAGACTGTGTTGATAAGGGAACTGGCAGTTACCTCACCTAAACTGGAAATAAGAGGGAGATTTGTAACAGCCAGAGGGATGAGTTTCCAGACCGCTATTCCAGTAGCAGTAGTATGAGTGAAAATAAATAAAATGAACCCCGACTCTTTAAATGAGGCTTAGCTGGCCTTTAGATAAGGCATAATATTTTAAAAGAAGCGATTATATGGTGTGGTTGCTTTCAGTGGCACAAGACTATCGTGAATGACCCAGGAAGTCCTTGCAGTTGTTTTGTAATAAAAAGCGGCAGCAACGACGTCAGAGTAAAACTAAACTTTTTACTTGCAAGGAGATGAAGCAGTAATAACCCATTTGAGTCAGTTCACCTATATTCAGGATAATACATCGAGGCTATAAAAGGAAAATTACTAAACTCACTGGTGTATATGCGTGAATTGTGCTAACAGACCTGGATATAGAATAATTAGGAAGTGGTGAGTAAAATTTTGGAGCTCTGACTACTGCAATTACCTTGATAATTTCAGGAAAGCATCAACACTAGCAAAGTGTGGATTAGGGTGCTTTTCCATCCGTTGTCAATCACAACTTTGAGTAGGTTCACAAAAAAAAGTATCGGGGTAGAGGGAGGGCAGTGTCGTGAGGTGCTGGAAATATTACTGCAGCCTAAAGAAAGAATGCTTTACATCCCCATGTCCTGCACACCCTTACCCTCCACTGTCAAACGTTTTGATGTATGAACATTTACATTATGCCTATCTGTTACCTTCTTCCTTTTTCCCTTGCAAATAATTCACATTTTTAAACTTCACATATAAGGTTCTCTGCCTGAATTTTGGAGAAACACTGCACCAAACTAAACTCTGCTTTGCTCTTTGGCAGAAAGGAAAACTACGCTTTTCATGCAAATATTTTTTTTCCAAAATGTTCTCCTATATCTTTGTAGGACAATTAACTTTTCATAAAGGTAAAGGCGCAGCATGGTATTACATATTAACTGGAGAGTCAACTAAAAATACATTGAACTGGAGTGGTGAAAAAAGCCCTACAGCCAAATACTAGTCATGACTAATACCAAACATGTGAATTAAGGGCCATAAAAGTCAAACATGCTTAGAGTTGTGAACATCTCTCCACTGGTGCGGTGGACTGGAGGCCTGATCCTCTGTGAGCTTACACAACTGTGTTCAGCCTGTGATGCAGTGATGGTCAGGCTTTTCTTCTGTGCCAGTTTGTTAGTGCAAAAAAACAGCGTAGGACACAGTGACAACTGAGACATGTTAACTTTCCTACTAATTTCCTCAGGTCTAGGAGGAGGTCTGAGGCACCGTCCATTCTGTTCGCTCACAAGACCTAGCCCTGTAGCTTGGTGTGCAAATTGAAGAAATGGGCACGTACTTTTCATTGCAGACCTGTTTCTTGTTTGGAAATCTTTCGTGGAAACTCAGTGGAAGCCAGCTGATAATTTTGCTTTTATTAAACTCAGTTTTCTACAAATAACAACAAACTGAGGACTTGAATTAGAACTCTTATTTTCCCAGATAATTTGCTAAGGGTTCAACTTCCTGTCGTTATCTTGCCTGTCTTTTCCAGCCTTCTCTTTTTTTCGGATATTATCTGGCTACATTTTGTTCTCAAAGATCTCCTCTCTCCCTCTCCAGCTGACCTCAGGGATGCTCCCGCTTTCACAGGTAGTGTGTGTGTGCACTGTACCATCTGTGCACACCTACTGCTTAACCTGCTTCTTCACCTCTGATCCACCCACCCCATTGCTTCTCCATCTCTGCCAGTCCCATGCAGTACCTCTCACTTAGCGTACCTTTTCTGTTCATAAAACAAGACGATGACCATCTTCCACTGGCACGTTCCTTCCGTGTTCTTTCTCCACCACCACGGGTAATTCTGTTATCCTCCGAGCTCATTTGTTCCCTTTTCTCCCCCACATGAACACTGGGTTTAGGCTGTGCTTGTTCTCCTGTTAAGTATTTCCCATGACTTGTTTCCCCACCTGAGACCTTGTTTCTTAAATTGTTCCCAGACTTGGGTCACCTCTAGCCCAAGATGCTCATGTAAATTACCAGCTTTCTACGAGTTTCTCCCAGGGAATCTTTAGCTGCTTCTTCCCGCTCAGTTAAGGGTCTCTCTGTTGCCCATTCCGGCACATAAAGTTTTCCCTACCCTCCTCCCCCTTTTTCCTCACCGAGTGGCAGCATCTCGCCACTGTTGTGTCCCTTCTCAAGCCTCCTTGGGTTGTTCATCCCCTAGGTTTCAGGCTTCACATTCAGGGACTGGCATTGCTCTGCTGCTGCCTTAATTCAGGATTTGTGTCTTTGCTCCCACACGTTCTGGTCCAGCCCAGCTTTCCTCTATTCGCATCCTTCCTTCCCGCTCGCTTTCTTCCGAGGGCTTCCATTCATGCTGCCCTTTTTGTTTAAGCCTGGAGCAACTGTGCCCATCATCTGAATCAAATCCATGCTGTCTTCATTCAAATCTCCCCATAAAATGTACTTCTGCCATAAAGGTTATCCAGCTTGGATTGCTCTGCTGAAATACGCTCCACTCCTCTGTAATAAAAACAAATCCTGTTTCATAACAAAACAAAAAGAACTGAGCACTCAATTAATTTTTGCCAGTTACTTTCTGCCAAGAGCAACACGCTTGTTCTTATCCCGCTCCTTAGGACTGTCCTCCCCATGTGCCTCCTGTTTGTCCTTTTGTTTTGTTATCGGCTTTCGAGTCCTTCCTGAGGGCTCCTGGCCTGATCCTGTGCTCACAGTGGAGTGAAGCGAGGAATAACTCCGCTTTAGCAAACAGCTTTGCCAAGGTGAAATTTCTGTGGAAGGCAAATCAGACCTTTGTTTTAATATTAGCTAATAAAGCCTGTGCACAGCTCCAGCACAGCACTCTGGTTTTAATTAATAAGGATTAGCATATAAGTCTACATACACTTTTTCCCTTTGCGGGCTCAGCTACTTTGAAGAAAACCTTTGTGTATCTTACTGCTTGTTCTATATCTTAACATGAAAAAACCCCAAACGAATAAAAACCGAAACCCCAAGTAACATCAAACTCCCACGCAAACAAAAGGCTTAGCTGCTGCCGGTGGCGGGGAGCGCTGGGAGCAGCCCTTCCCGCCTGCTGAGAGGAGCCGGCTTCCAGCCCGCGCTCCCCACTGCTGGGGAGCCGTCCAATTCCCAGCCCGCCGTCCGTTCCTCCGCCTTTGCACAATCCCACTGCAGTGACTTCCCAGTCCTAATTGGAGCCTCTGGGCATTATTGTATTATTATTATTTAATAAACAACCACATAAAACACTGGTTGACATTTAAATAAGAGTAAAGAAAGGAAAGCTCTGACTCCTAGACTGCTTTGTGTTCCTGTTGACTTCGGTGGAAGCAGGAGCAGGTTTTCTATACATACCCACGCTTGCACAACACATACTTTAATGTTTTAGAAAAGGCAGTGCTGATGTGGCCCCAGTGTGGATGGGAGGGCCAGACCTATTGCAGCTGTCAATCCCTGTTACAACTTAAACTGTAAACATAGAGACTTAACCTGGACATTCCCAAATAAAAAGCACTGATGGCTTTTCTTGGCCGAGCTACAACGAGCAAGGATTCAGCATAATTTTCTGCATTGTTACCCCTGGCATGTCCTTTCAAGTGGTTATCTGAAATGTGCAGCCATCAGGAGGCTATTAAGAAGAATAAATGGAAAAGAGAGTTTTGTTTTTGCATCTGATGATTGTAAGTCTGAGACATTTCAGAGTGAGAGTTATCATGACCAAAGAAAACATGATGTCCTTGAAGTGAATGCAGAGGAGCACAACTCGTTCAATAAGGTTTTGAAAGAAAACAAAGAGCTGAAGGCCAGAGCTGACTCCTTTAGAAACAAGTATAAAACGAGACAGGACTCAAAGTGCTTAAAATACTTTAGTGACAAGCAACAAAGAAGCATCTGTTACTAACATGGATTGAATTCAGGAAAGGGAGAGAAAATTTTGAGAACTTTTTAAAAAGTAGAGATTTCATGTGTGGGGAGTATACGAACAAAATTCTCCTGGGCCACAACCAGAGCCCTGAATCAGCATAACTCTTTTCCTTGAAGAAAATGAGAACTAGACAAGGGTGAGTACGTACACCCTTATTATCCTTTTTCATTGTGGATCAAAGAGGAGGAATTCTCGGGGCTGCCAGCTCTCCACTTTCCCGCACTGGGTCTAGAGTGCCAGCTGGATTTATTTCTCTTGGTTAGGCAATGCCTCTATAATACTCTAAATAACCAGGTCCTATAATGGACTTCTTGTGAGATCTGAATCTTATTTACTGGTTTGTGTGTGGTATAAACGTTTTTAAAGTATTCAGTAGGAGTGAAACATTCTTGCCTTTTATAAAAATTATATACATATGTGCTTTAATTCTAGGGAGTTCACCCCTCATGCTTCCCACCATTTCATTACATGTTTACTCTCCTGTATTATATATTAAAAGCTTCATGCAGTGGCTCACTTGCATTTACATATGTGAACTGTAATAATTCTGTGATGTTGCTTGGAACTTCTGTATGAACATGTTATATAGAGTCAATGTGGGCATGACAAACGTATTGCAGATTTTTCATAGATAAAACCAGTGAATGCAAATATAAATGAATTTGTGTGCAAGTTTTAATATCTAAGCAGAGCTTATAAGTGCATAGCACCTGTAACCACAACTGTCAGTGCAAACAGGGAAACTAGTTTTAAGGCATTTGAGCCGATTTAAAAGTGCTAGACTTTGAAATACTTCAGCTGACATGATGGAGATGTGTTCATCCTCGGGCAGGTATTTAAGTGCATAAACTTGGTTATTAAAGAATGCCAACTTTATTAGCAGCTGATATGCCAAAGTCCTTGTGAAAACAAGTACCAGAACGGTGAGGACTGCTTTGCAAAGCAACCTGTGGCTTTTAAAGATATTATGGAAATCTTACTCTGAAGTGGATTAAGAAGTGCTGGTTGATGTTCTTGGGGAGATGGATGTTGAGCATGGAGAATTTTTTTTGGAAGGCAAAATGGGAATGTACCGTAAAAGTGCTGGATTTGCGTGAGTGGCCGTGTAGCTAGTAATAGGTTTGGTCTAGAAGCAGGGAGCTTACTTAGGAAAGGCACTGCAGAGGCATATAACATAAGGAGAAAACACGAGTCTGTCTGGATATGGAGTGGAGTAATCTTCCCCTGAAGGGAGACTGAGTGACTACTTTTTGTGAGTGTTGAGACAAGAATATATTAAATTGTTACCAAAGATGTAGAGAAGAAACGTGTTCTGTAAAGTTTTCTGGTGCATTTTACCAAAACTGTTCATGTAAAAAAAAGAAAAAGATACATGCAAGTCCAAGGCTTTCATCAACAAAAACACAAAATAAACCTCTTTCAGCCTTTTCTTTATTCATGAATACAAATCCTTGCTTGTTTCTATATTTGGTGGAGTTGAAGTTGTCCTGAACTGGCCTGCAAAATATTTCCTAGGTAGAGAGTTCCGGTTCAACATGTGAAGGAAATTTGTTCTGAATTCACTGGAAGTCCACCTACTTGTTCTAAATAGCACCATATTAAGTAGCTGTTGAACTGCTGTAAGAAAAGTTATGTTTTGCAGAGAGACAAAATGAAATTGTCTTTGTATTTATTTAGAGCCCAGTCTGAGTGGTCTATTCATGGAAAATCAGAAGAAGACAGTCTTCAAAACAGCCAGTAGACTGAAGAAGCTGAGCTGGGAGCATCTGTATTTTCCCATTTGAAAACTTTGACCATTGCTTGGTCCTGCAGAGTACCTGGAAACGCTGGTAAAAAAGAATTACATTAATCCCATTGTATTTTAGAAGCTCTTTTGTCTATATAACATGAGGATGATGTCAGAGGTTGATTATATGTTAGGTTGTTCCAATATGAACAATTAATTTGGGGGCAAAAGCCAGTGAGGACCCTGTCAGACACTGAACAATGTTTTTGGTTTGCATGAACTGAATCATCAGTGTTTATAGGCCTCCAACATGTAAATCACCCTGAGGTAATCTGGAAGGGAAGGATATGAATAAGCCAATTAAATTGGCAAAGAGCCTAAGGAACACCCTGTTTAGGGATAAAATCACATGCCTGTCCTAGTGCCAGTGGTTTTGGAGAAGGAAATAGAGTTAAAATCTTTGTAGTTCATTTCTTTGCAGAGAGATATGATAAAGAAGACTTTGGTCTTCTGTTTTTGTATGTGTGAGCTCAGGTGACTGAGATAAGGTAGTAAGTAATGGGTTTTCTGCAAGTAACTTTTATTTTGATGACACAGAAGGATGTCATCCAGGTTGCAGAGGGTGTATGAACTAGTTGCCTCATTTATGGTAATTATTTCATAGTTAGTTTTATGATATGAACATTCAAGTGACTGAATTGCCTTTTATCTTTCCAAGTACCTCCTTTTTTTTTCTTTTGGAAGGGAGGCCCAATTTTCCATCAGGAAGCCTTCTCCACCCAACTCAGCAGTTACTAGCGTACTTTAAGGTGCTCTAAATCTAAATAATCACAAAAACAACTGCTCTCTTCCTAACATCTGCCAGGCCCGTGCCTTCAAAGGTGTGGTGTAATGGGGAAAAAAGGCAGACTTTTCATTGAAAGTTGTGCAGAGGAAAAAGTCTTTCCGTTCTTAGTTTACTTCTTCACAGTATAAGTGGGTTCTTTTTGTGTGTTTAAGAAGCTTGCTGTATTTGCTGGAAGACTGCTATGTATTTTTGCTATCCCACACAGATCTTTGAACTGGTAGGCCAATTCCAATCAGGAAAGTTAGCTGACTCTCTAGAAGAGGTGTATCATGTATATGGAAACGGCCAGGCAGAACTCATGGCTGACACCAGACATTTTACGTTGGGGTGGATCATTATGGCCTCCCCAAGTACAGAAGCTGTAATTGGCATTTGTACATTAGTAAGCATCAGAGAATTTAACCGTAAACAGAAATCCATAGGAAATCAGGAGTCACCAGTTACACTGCTCACAGAAGTACTCATTTAAAGGCAGCTTTTGGGTGTTTTTCAGACACCATTGAGAGTGGGGGAGATGTAACCCCCCCTTTTTTTCATCCACATAGCCTGTCATCCTTGGACTTCTAGAATCATGTTGCTGGTTGAAGGGAATTAACTTCCTGAGAACAAAAACAGCCAGAAAGCAACAGAGACATGGGGTCACTGGAGGCACCACCTAACAGCCCTCTGGATGCCTCGGAAGTAACAGCATTGGGAGATCCTAGATACAAATGCACAGACTGGCAAAAGACCCGATAAACATAGTTGTTCGAGATGGTTTCGATGCCTCTTACCTAACCACAGCCATGATAGTTCAGCATCTAGCCCACACCAGTCTTTACTCCCTATGGAGACAAAGGGGCACCTTCCAGGAACAATTTGTTCCAGCCCAAAATAGGTATGAACTGGGTATGTGGAACCCTTCTTTTTCTGTCTGTCTGCATTGTGTGCTGAGGAGGCCTAGATGACCATTTGAATTTTTTAGGCAGCTAACGTTCAGTGGGATGAATCCCAGCCTTAGTGTTCGGCTACTGTGCAGTCTGACCACACGCTGCTGGCAGCAGAGCAAACTCCCATTACTAGATGAGGTCTAGAAATTTTGCACCAGAGGTTTAGTTCAAGGATCCTTTTTGTTCTGAGCTGGAACTGGAGGTTCACTCAGCCTCTTGGTCATGTCTCTGGCTCTTACTCACTTTCAAGCATTCAGGCACTACTCAGAGCAATGGAAAGAAACAGAAATAGCTACTTTCACTTCTCTTGTTGGTGTATGGGTCCTGCAGAGAAACAGGAACCAAAGCAAGGTTAAGCAGGGTTTAAAGGAACAAGATAATGCTTGGTAGAGGAAGGGGAAAATGCATAATCTGGCCAGGTCTTTAACTTCAGAGCAGTGTACATAAACTGTTGCCATGTCCCCAGGAAAACAAGGGATTTGGGAAATAGTCTAAGGCTAGACTGCATGAAATACAGAGCACATGACACAGCGTGAGTCCCTTTGTCTCGATAACACGCTGGAATCGGTATGACATTACTCCTGCCCTTGTAAGTCTGAAATATGTAGCACAGCTGTAGGACATAGTTCATCATTTATCAAGGGTAAATACAGTTCTGGATGGGAACATGGAGGTGAAAAGTGTTCTGCACACAACGTTCGCTTGTGTGTTGTAACTTGCTGCTTGGAAAAAACCGGAACGCTTTGTCTTGTTGTAACGCTGGTGAGCGACTCCTTATCATAACCTTGTAAGAGGTTTCAAGTGCGTTCATGAATAGGAAGATGATTAAGATGACACATCAAGGTTTTCTGAATACTTATTCCTATTCAGTCGCATCCTCATATTTTTCTTAGTTTTCATTCCAAAACAACATGTTTCTAATCTCCAGTGTGATTTCCACCTGCTTTCACTCTTGGTGGCCCAGCTTGCTGTGAAACTCAAGCAGAGCAGTAAGAAAGTGGGTTTAAGTGAGGGGCTGTCAGAGCTAAAGTAGCTAATTTAGCTCAAGGACCCTGCAATGACCCCTGCAAAGGAGGCCTTTATTGCTCTGAGCAGTTACTGTGACAAAACCCAAGGCTACAAATGAAGCAACCTGACTAAAAGGTTTAGTGGAAACGAAGCTAAATGGGGGATTTAGATGATCTACTTTGTAGGGGACAAAGAGGAAGATGACTGTGTAGCTGAGGAACAGTTGAAGGTCTTGCTCTGACCGCATCCATAAATCATCATGCCCAGTAGGGTATTTTCTCTTCCCCCAAGTATTTCCCAGGCTGTGAGTCTGCTTTGGCCACAGCTGCTTCTCTTCAACAGTCCATTAGAGCTCTGAGAATAGGTTTTGAGCAGGCTGTGTAAGAAGGATGTAATACTTCTATCTGTTCTGCAGCTGAAGAGTTAGGTCTGTAGCCTGACTGATGTGCCTTTTTTGAGGAGAGGACTCATATTAATTACCCTACATCTAAGGAAATCTAATTTCAGAGCACAAGGACACAGAGGGAAAAAGGAAGCCTTATTTTTCCAGTGTTCAGATGATCGTATCGGTTCAGAGATTTGTGTCACGGGGAGTGCCTCCGGGCTTTCTTGCCACTGGGATTGTTAGCAGAGGGCAGGAATACAGCTGAGACCAATGGTGACAGATACCAGGGGAATACAGATAGTATCTTTGGCTTTAGGCTGAGTGGGCTGCAAAAGACAGTGCAAGGACTGAAAGGTTTCCCTGGTGTCTCATTGCTTCTGGAGCTGTAAATGGGTGCTTACCATACGGACCAACAGGACGAGTTTCACCACACTTGCAAAGTGAAGTAGCTCTCATGGTTCCCTTTTCTTCAAAGTGTTTTACACTTTCTGCAAAGCCACGTTTGGGGTACGCAGGGTATGGGCATGCCCAGTTCAAAGGAGGTAGAGGTAGTAGAGGAGGTAGGTTAAATTTACATTGTAGCCTCATTTCCTTGATTTGATAGGGCAGAGAGAGAAATCCCAGAAGCTGTGTATCTTGAGATTTACTCAATGTCAGTTATAAAGAGTAAATGAAAAAATAGGTATGTTTCTTGACGTCGCCACCCTGACCCTCGTGACATACAGCCCTTCCTGTGCGCTTCCAGCTCATCCTCCTGTTCCCACCCCCTCAGCTCTGTAGCCCCAAGGAACCCAGTTAACACCTGCTCCTTGCTGGCTGGTGCCCTCTGGTGCTGGTTTTACCTGTGCAGGCTACATCCCATCACACCCTTACACAGTTGTGGAAACCAGTCTGTAGCCCAATGGGGGTCTCGTGAACTGGTATCTGCTTTTTCCCCATTGCAGCCTGGCTGTGGCAAGGGCACTCCAGTACGCTGTGACACAGGTGGGACTGGCCTGGGAGGTAGGAAGAGCTAGTCCTGGATTCTCTAGTCCTGTTTCAGTCCTTATAAGGGGAGAGTAGGAAGCAGACAGGCCGTCACTGGTCCTCTCTCCACTTAACATTAAAGTGCCTCCTCCAAGTATCTCTCTATTGCTTTACTCCCTCCCCTTCTCCAGCTTTATCCCTCTAACTTTCACCTCTTCTACGATCCATCCTCTTTTATTACTGTTATCTTCACATAGTTGCCTGGTCTTACT
Organism: Steatornis caripensis; assembly: GCA_013398225.1. NCBI lineage: Eukaryota > Metazoa > Chordata > Aves > Caprimulgiformes > Steatornithidae > Steatornis > Steatornis caripensis. The sequence goes on from VZSC01002512.1 coordinate 427,379, forward strand.
GCAGAAAGCCTTTCTTCTTCCTCCAAGATACAGTTCCTCTTGCCCTAGAATGCTATTCCCACCACACAGAGTCTCTGATCCCACTCCAGACACCTCATATTGCAGGGCCCATGGCTTAGCAATGTTTGGAACTTACACATGCTCAGATCCATCGTTCAGAAAACAGGATTACAGTATCTTTGCTGTCCTTCATGTCCCCTCTAATTAATCAATGCTAATTAATTGATTGGTGGTGGCTCTCTGGCGTAACAATCTTCCAAGTCTGAGGAGTAGCCACATGCCTATCATTCTCATGTATCTGCCTGGAGCATATGGAATGTATCAACTACAGAAATTTGTTAGAGCTTCTTCTAAATTAGTTTGTACAAATTGGCAGGGCTCATTTCTCTGGACTAAAAGGAAACTGATGATAGAGGCAGATAGCAACAACAGGCTCACAGGTCGTTCTCTTGGTTTTGGTCCAAGTGGATTTCACCCTCACAGACAATGAGTGGATCACTTGGTGACTACAAGCTGCACGCTGATGGTAGGTTCTTGCCTGCAAGCCTTCTTCCGCACGCCTGATGCCTGTGCCTTGTTCAGTTTAGCGCTCCCTTCGTGAGATGGTTAAACCCTGTTCATGATCATGTTGTCATAGTGCTGCACAAATAAGCACTAGGTGCCATGCGGTAACAGGGATCAATTTAGAGGGGCTGAGACTGACCAGGCCTCTGACCCCAGCCTGCTCTGTCTCTGCATGAAATGCTGGGTGACTGAGCCCTTCTTTTCTACTCCAACGCTTGGCTCAGATTCCTCAGCTTTCTCTCATTAGGCTCTTTTTGGTCAGCCTAGTTGCTGGGCTTTCTGAGTTGTAGGCAGATGACAGTGCTTCCATGCTGTCGGTGCAGCTGGGAGTAACTGCTGTAAGGAAGGACCAGCTTCCCCCAGGGTGTGGGCTGAAACACAATGAGTTTGCTCCTTTGCAATCTGATTACCACCCAGGAGTCCATTTAGTGTGGACTTTCATGGCAGATTCATGACCTGAGGACCATCAGCCTACAAATTTCAGTTCTGTGCCACAGACAGCAATTGTAGGAAGAAAGCCACACTTTTGTTGTTGTTTTTTTGACAATTCTCTCTTGCAAACAGCTGAACTAGTTAAACAGAAAGTAAGATATCTGCCCCCAACTCAACCAAACCAAACCCCTAAACCCAACAAACGAGCAATGAGCTGTAGGCAGGCACTAAGCTTGAAACATGTGAGCTGGAACTAATAAAGGATTGGCAGAGCTGTAAGCAAACTGAAAACGGGACCTTATAAAGAGAAGTCGGGCAATCTTCAAAGAAGTGGTGCTACCAGTCCTGTCAATGAATATTTTAGATATGGCCCTTGCAGATTGCAGGTCCCTTGATGCAATGCTCATTGGTGAGTCATTTGGAAGATCACTAATTGAAGGATAGAAAATGGCCTGCTGTGGCCTGCAGCCATTATGAGCTGCACATTTTTTTTAAGGATGTTTGTTGCAATCCCCTCTATTTTCTGCAGATGGGGTGTGGCTCTCCCGTTCCTGGCAAAGTGGCTGGTGCAGACTTTGGTTGGGAAAACATGGGTGCTGTTGCATGACAAACTAGGCTTCCCCTGGGGGGGAAGTCACCTTCCTCTCCAGCACGGCATCAGGGGTGTGACAATTCCCTAAAGCACAAAGGAACTGCACAGAAATCTGGCAGCTTTATCCTGTTTGTAGTTATATGGATCTGGCTCGTAAAAACATCTGAATCACGTTTCACAGCTACAAAAACACAAACTGATCCTGTTCTTAGGGTCTGAGCCTTACATTTTCAGACTATGCCTCCTTTTTCTTTTTTTCATCAGAGGTCTTGTGACCCTTACTCCTTGCATGATTATTTGGGCTTGTGTGAAAGCTGCTGTGTTCAAATTCCTCAGCCTGCAATCAGAAGTGGCAGTGTTGCTATTTGTTCATGCTAAATGCAGGCACCCAAAGTTTCTTTGGCTGTGATGCATTAGAGAACTCATTCTTCATGCAGGATGGAAGGGACACCACACTGAGCCCCGTGGACAACAGAGGACGGATAGGCACAAATCCTGCAGCTGTGATTCTGGTGTGTGAGACAATCCCCCACACCTCCTTGTCTTCTTTTTGCCTTTCCACTACTCAGCCTTCACAGATTCACTGGCTTTCCCAGCTGAAGACTGCCCAGTCAGCTGTGCCAGAAGCCGGGGGTTACGGAGCAGGAGGCAGACTGTGGCACTGTGCTGCAAGTATGGGAAGCATGGACTTAGTTTTGTGCAGACTGCAAGGAGGGAGCAGTCTGGTGAGTATTCGCACAGACACTGCATCCAGTCTGGTAGGCAGAAGGAGGAATGCTCCCTCCTTGTTTATAGGAAGATGGGTAAAGTGGTCAGGCTTGCAGGGGGAAGATTTGAGTTGCCTGTCACTGTGTGGTGATAAGAAAGGAGGATGCACAAGGGGATTGATACGCTTGATGGGCACTTAACAAGGCAAAGGTGATAAGCTTGATGGGCACTTAGCAAGGCAAAAGTGAGAGATAACAGTGCTTCATTTCTATTTCTTTAACTAGTAATTAGCCTACCTTTTCCTTTGGATTGAATATTTTGTATAAGAAAGCACTAGCTGCAGCACTTAGACTTAGCCGGTAGACTTCTGTAGATTTACAGACATTGTGTGACATGGTTCGAGAGAGGATGGATTAGCAGCAGGTAGCCAGCAGCCTGGGGAGAGGTGCTTGAGAGTTGTGTGGTTCCATGTGCATTTCCTCAACTTTAGCCCGTCTGGTGGAGATGTGGAAAAAAAAAAGGACTGTGTTCTATTTATGAAAGCAATAGTGACATCAGGACAAAAATACATGATCTTTGTAGTTCCTGAAGCTAGGACTTACTCACAGGATACTGCTAGGGCATCAGAGTGAGTGTAAAAATTTGATCACAAGTCTGTCTTTAGGAACACAAAGAACTGCTCCTGTTTTCAAAAGTGTGGAATCTCCCGACAACTTCAGCTGCTCTCTTCTTCCCGCTCTTATTTTGTGAATGGAGTAGGGCTCAGTTGTTCAGGCTTTGTGGGAGTCATTCTACTTGCTTGAATTGGTCATATGCATATTGAACCAGTAGGATGGGTCAGCTACTTTTCCTGTATTTTATTTGAAGTTCTTTAAAATGATCAAATCTCTGCAGATGCATAAGCCATCAAAATATAAATAAATGGAAATGAATAATTTTCTGGTAAATGCCTCCTTCCTCCCCATTTCAACCTTCTGGCTGGAGGTTCCTTCCTGTCAGTCAGCTCCCTGCAGCAACCGGTGTGTGGACACATCCCTCCTGCCTCCCAATGGCTCCTTGAGGAGATAAGAATCTTCCTAAATTATGTGGAAGAGAGATTATGGCTTCACTGATTAAACAAACCCCTTGGGGTAGTGATGTGTCCAACAAGACTGATGCCTGCAAGTGATGCTTAGTTTCAAGCATAGTTCCAAGGGGGAAAAAAGGCTCCTTCTGCCAAATATGAGTGGTTTCCAAGTTGAAATGTTTGCTGATGACTTGCATGTGTGAATAGCTCTTGTCGTTGGTAAGCTGTCTTCCTCAAACAATCTCAGTTACATTGGTCTTATTGCCCACTTCTCTTGACAAACTTTTGGAGTTATAGTGTGTCTTCATTAGTTAGTTGTTTTCTTTTGTCTTGTTGCTGTAACTTGTGTGGATCAAAATTTAATTTACATGATTCTCTGGCCCTAAATGTTTGAAGTTCAGAGCTATTCCAGAGAATAATTTTCTTTCATAAGAACTCATTTTCCCCACTGGTTCTTGCCCTCTGTGCCATGAATGTTTCTTGATTATCTCTATTTCAGCCATGTAGGGGCATATACCTGAGCTATTCTTTGGGTAGTAAAATGGTTTCTGACAGTTGGTGCTTTAATACTTTTGGAATAAGATCTTTTGTAGCACAGAAACATCAGGAAATTGGAAACCCATCAGGGACCTGATTGCAAGACAGTGTTGTCCTGATTCTTCCATTATGTAACTTAGGGAGATCCAGCTGTTCGACAGCCCCAAATCACACTGAAGCCTTGGGCAATATAACTGATTTCCCTGTGTGCTCAGGGTGATCTCTATCTGGACCAGACAGCCAAGGACGTGGCTTTTCTCCCTGTGTGTGCTTTGCAGGGGCGTGAGCTTCAGGGAGCTCCTCCTCTACCACTGGAAGAATCGACTTTATGTTCAGTAAGTTCAAGAGAGAGCCTTAGCTTCCAGCCAGATGTGCTGATCTGTGTGGCCTGTCTATGTGGCATGACCACTGAGCAGAGGCTGTCATCTGTGAGACTGTGTTTGGAAAAGAGTTGTAGGAATGCTACCAACAAGTGGCTGTTGAGGACAGCTGTGTCCAGACAGTGCTCTTAGGTGTACATCCACTCTCTTAGGCAACTGAGCAAGCGCTCAGACAGACGGATGCTGCGCTGCGTATGTCACTACCTAAACATTGCCCTGACTCTAGTCTGCAGCTGCTGTGGACTTTCCTTTCACCATAATGTCGCTGTGTCTGAATAAGCAACAACAGCATCTAAAGAAGCAATAGATTTTGAGACAACTGGAGCAATCGTACTTTGATTTCTGGCAAAGCCCAGGGCCTTGATTATTATCCAGTAGAAGAAGCTGAGATAAATGAGTTTTCAGGAGTAGAGAACTCAAAGAGTTCAGGCTGGAGGTGGATTAGTATGAAGAGTGGGAGGATACAGCCTCCTCCCAGGATAATGGAGGTCAGTCGCCAGCGAGGCACAGGGTCCTCCTGGAACCCAGCACTTTACAGGGCTCACGTGCATTTTCCAACAGCAAGCAGGAATGTTTCTTTCCATAGACCTCTGCCACCACCTTGAAAGCTGATCAAACCTGTTTTATTAAAAAACACCATTTGACTTCTAATGTTTTACACTGATTAAGAGCATTGACTTGGCTTGGCTGACTGAACAAGGGAACTGATTGTCACTCAGCTGCTTCATGCTGGAAAAGCTTTGATTGGACTGAGTGGTAGTTTTAAGATACTCTATAAAATGAATTTTTAAGGTACTCTATAAAATTAATTTTGGTGATAAGCTTATAAACTGAATTTGAACCTTGCACGGGCTCCAGAGAGAAGGAAGAAACAGCTCAATTTGTATTCTCTACAGATACATACCAAGATGTCCCTTTAACCTTTGGTCGTTTTACCTAGGGGGTCATGCTGGTTTTTAAACTTTTTGAAATTATTTGTCCGGATTAGCTGTCCATGCTGAAGATGGAGAGCTTTCAGGGTGGCTCCCAAGAGCCCTGAAGCCAACTATAACAAATGAGTTTGGTGTTTTACTCGGAGGAAAAAAGGCTGAATGAGTTACAGAGCTGCCAAATAGCCCCAGTTCATTCACGCAAACTTGAGGATAATCTGCTTCTCTTGATCCTGACAAGGTACTGTTAGAATAGCTTATTTCAAGGGCATTTGTGTCTGACCTCTCTCTCCCCCATTACTTATCAGCTTCTGTAGGTATGCACAACTGTGAATTTGAGTTAGAAGACATCTGACAGGAAGCCCTGGGAAGCATGTAGGGTTCATGTCCCCTTTCCACTGAGGCCAGTGACGAAACTTCAAGTGGAAGAAAGGTCAGGTGGTCATCCTGTGAAATCCTCTGGTCCAATACATCTTGTAATGTATACACATAGGAGTCAGCCTGAAGAGTTTGGTAACTGGTCAAGTAATTATTCTTCAATGGTGATGCGTGCAGTGCGGATCCTGGCACAACCATCACGAAGAGTCCAGGGCTGCCACAAACCCTGGGCATGAAGGAATCACTCATTGAGGCACTGGTGGGGTCTTTGCCCTGGAGAGATTTTCTTTAGTCAGTGAGGTTGTGATCTATCTGAACAAATGTCTAAATATTTTATCAGAGGGGTCATTCAGCTGATGTGTAAGTCTCATAGCCACAGGAAAAGAGAAACTTTTGTTTGTGTTTTCTTGGGACACAGGGCTGGAAGTGAGAAACCTGAGGTCTGGCTCTGTGATGGCCTTCTGCATACCTGGAGGCAAGTCACTCCTGTCACAGTGCCGCTCGGCTCCTGCAGTCTCCCCGTGTCTGCTCTGAAAAGTAGTTGCTGAGGCCTGGCAGCACCCTGAGCTTCCGCAGTCATTCTTCCTTCCCTACTTCAAAACAATTCCACTTAATTTATCATAATAAATGGAACATTTTTTTAAACTTGGCTTACAGTTCATGCCCCGTGTATGTGTGTCTGCCTCTCTATCCCTCCCAGTGACTTCTGTCCCTAATTCCCGACTCCAGCTAAGTATGGCAGAAGTGTAGAGACCTCAGTGATATCAAAGTTACATTAAATTTCCAGAAAATTGGGAGAGCAAATAATTCAAATATCACCTCTGCAGAGAGAGAAGTCATACCGGATATCAGAGGATCCCAGTGGGGAAGGGGAAAGAGGGTCAGAGAGAAAGCCATAAGAAAGCAGGCTTCATTTGCTCATTCTGTTGCACACACTCATTTTATTTTGTGTTTTCTTTTAATTTTCTCATAACTCCTGGGTATCTAAACCTTACTCGGGATTTGAAGTGTAAGTTATTGTAACCAAAAATTTTTCCCATTAGCCCCCAATTGCTCTCAGCAGGTATCCAGAGTGGACTAGAGGCCATTCGGTGTTGATTCTCCACCCCTGACAGGAGTAAAATATAAACAGCAAGGATGCTGAACATGCCCAGGGAACAGGTTGGCGAGGAGCTGGAGCAGGCCCATTCATCAACTGGTTTCACTATACGCTAAAAGAATGCAATAATATACATCTAAATCAGAGATGAATTGCAAGGGCTAATTTGTGAGCTGGAGCCCCATTCCTTGGAGTAAAGGTCTTTTGCTTCTAGCCTGTCCCCATTGGCTTTGCCTGTGTAGAAATAGCTATGGGAAAAGACATCACAAATGAATCAGGTTCTGCAAGCCTTCTGAGGGCATTTCCAACTTCTTCACATTACACTTCTTCACAGGGAATCATAGACTCCCTTAACACTCAGTTTCCACCTGAATAGCCTTACTCTCAGCCTGCTGTCTTCATCACACATTATTTTATTCTAGTCTGCCCTGAAATAACAAGATTTAATTGGCAATCTGGCCCTGATTTACTAATATCTCCTTGTGCATGGAAGGAGACCTCAAATTCTATGCACTCATTCTCAATCAACGCCAGCTTGGTATTAACTCAATGTTATTACATTATTGATTTTATTCATCCCAGGAGCTACATCAATTTATCATGGCATTTACAGTTCTTTAACAACCAGCACAAATCAAGAACATTTGTTAGGCTTGTAATGTAGACTAGAAGGTTTTTGGAATCTGATCCTCATTTTCCTTTACATTTGTTTAGATTTCCAGTTAATCTGAATTCCTATCTTGCCCCTTTGAACTTTCAACCAACTGTAAATACTTTTGATAAATTTCCTTGCTAAAAACTGTATTGCAACATAGTTCTGGAAAAAAAAAAAAAAAAAAAACAACTGCAAAATACCCCGTGCCTTCTGACGTGTTGATATAACTGGTTTGGGGAAATAAATGGTTGGGTGCTTAACATTACACAGTGGCCACATGGAAACAATAAAATCTGTTTGTAACCTCAGTCATGCATTTGGTTCTGCTATATGCAGTATAACCATTTGTAGTTTTAACTCATGTCTTGAAGGTGTGTAGCAAATTAAAAACATAGCAAAGAGTCTGTCCTTTTCGGTTTTAATTTTACTGGCTGACTTATTTCCAACAGATGAAGAAATTCTGGGAAAGTTCATTGTCTGCTTTTGCATTTGTTCAGTCTTCCTCTTTGGCTGGACTCTGTGATGACTGGAGAGATACTGAAAGGATGATGTCAGAAGAGTGGGAAGTGAAAGCTGAAGGGATTTTTAGTTATATGCTTTGAACTGTTGTTTTGTTTTTTGTTTTTTGGGTTTTTTAAAAAATGCTTAATATCTACATAGCTTAAATGCTGATTCAGCATTCAGGAGAAAGGATGTGGGACACCAGAGCAGTCACAGCAGTGTATAGTGTTAAAAGAGGTACATTTTATAGAGCTAAAGCACCCTTACTGTCTTTCTTCAAACCACAGAGAAACCCACCACTGTCTGGAGTGTAAGGTGCAATTGTTAACTTAATATTCTGTATAGTAATTTTATCACTCCTTCTCTGTGTTGACCCTATTCCTTGTGTCTGTCACCTGTGTACAGTAAAAGTAAAACTTCAAGAATATACTCTTGCTTAGTAGTAAGATGATAGAGACCAGTCAGAAACATAGAGGTAGACTTTCCTGAAAACAGAAGGACTGATTCAGCTGCATTTAACTTAAAGTGCATGAGTAAGCTAGAAAAGGGAAGATTGCAAAATCTCTGTGTCCATGGCAATACCACCCTTCAGTGTTACCTAACATGGTTGGGATTACATCATCAGAACAAACTTTCAACAGTTCATCACAGTTTGTTTATATGACGATATTCTGAGCTCAGTGTGGAAGTGATGCTTTTACGCCAATTTGTCTCCCCCGGCTATTGCAAACAGTGTCAGAAAACATCCGGCCATAGCTTGCCACAAGGTGCCTTGGGAGAGAAGATCACACCACCCCAAAATACCAAATGAAAGATTCAGGAGCTAGAGGATTCGTGTGGACTTTCTCTTTGAGATCATCAAAGCAGGACTTTCTCGGCCACGTTACTCAGGGGAGTTTCAGGGACATGGTACCAGTAGTTCCTGCACCAGCATCCTTCTGTTTTAGGTCTCATCTTTTCATGTGGTGGCGAAGCATGGCTACCTAGGTACCTGAGTGCTTGTGAGGTGTGAAATAGAGGCGTGCAGGAAGCAGGGAAGAGAATACCAAAAACTCCCTTTGGATTTGCCTGTGTAGACAAATGTTTCTGTTACGTTTTTACTACTCTGATAGCACACCCATCTGTGGCAGAAGCCTTACGCGTGGGCTGTTTGCCTAGTGGTAGCTGTGTTGGTCAAACGGTCGTAGTGAGATGCAACATCTTGTCTCAGGCTGAGCAATACACAGACATGTATCTATTGGAGCGCATCCAGAGGATGGTGACAAGAATTTTCAGGGGGCCGGAGCACCTGTCCTATGAAGACAGGCTGAAAGAGTTGGGGTTGTTCTGCCTGGAGAAGAGATGACTGCGGGGAGGCCTTATAGCGGCCTTCCAGTACCTGAAGGGGCCTACAAGGGAGCTGGAGAGGGACTTTTTACAAGGGCGTGTAGTGATAGGAAGAGAGATAATGGTTTTAAACTGAAAGAGGGTAGATTTAGATTAGATACTAGGAATAAATTCTTCACAATGAGGGTGGTGAGACACTGGCACAGGTTCCCCAGGGGAGCTGTGGATGCCCCCTCCCTGGAAGTGTTTGAGGCCAGGTGGATGGGGCTTTGAGCAACCTGGTCCAGTGGAAGGTGTTCCTGCCCTCGGCAGGGGGGTTGGAACTAGATGGTCTTTAAGGTCCCTTCCAACACAAACCATTCTATGATTCTATGATACTGTGGGAACCCTCCTCCAGATCAGGCCTTAGATCACTGAAAGGCCATGGAAGCCATGAACCAGAGCAACACTGTGGTGCTGGGGGCAGCAGGAGTAAACAGTGACTATGAAAGGTGTCATCCGCTCCTGCCGTTCTGCCTCTCCTGGCCAGGGGCAGAGGCTGAGTGAAAAGCTGCGGCAGAGATGTAGCAAAAGGCTCGGCACTCGTGTGTAGAGACCGGCCAACGCATGGGGTCTGACAAGAATTGAGATGGTACCCCAGACGCTGCTTCAAGGGCCATGGAGGAGTGGCAATTTACCCCTGAGTATTTCCTCATACACTGCCCAGGTGTACAGGTGAGCAGGCTCTGGCCTTTGCCAGCTTCTCATGCCAAGCCATGGGAAGCATGGAGCGCTTTTATAAACCCATAGTACAATTCCACAGGTGCTGGGCAAGAGCAGGCACATGACCGCTATCAGATTAGCTGCTGACTTTATGCTGCCTTTATGCCACTCGTGGGAGGACACGATGCAGCAGAAAGGCAGAGCAGCACAGGTGAGCAGCGCCTCATCTGGCACCCGACATGCTTGTACAAGGTTAGGCCACCAATGATTTTAAACAAGCCTGAGTAACCACAGCTGATTTATCAAAGCTTTGCACTGTGTGGCATTTGGCTTGGTGCTAGGCACCCTAACGCTGGCTTCAGCACGTTGCTGAATCGTGGCTCTGAGCTGTGGCTTGGCCGGAATATTTGGAAGGGTTGGTAGAGATGCTTGGCTGGTGGTGGAGGTGTTGGCATGTTCACCTTTGCTGCCAGCACTGCAGTAGCATGTGGGCTCCAGCTGCTGCAGCTACAAATCACCGAGAACCCTGGCCTGAGCCCTTGGGCTCCGCAGGAGTGTCTGACTTGCAGCAGCTGCACTGTGCAGCCTTCAACATTAAACTATCTTCACTTGTTGCTCAGACTCCCTTGTTTTCCTTTCACTGGCTCTGTGCAGCTTAGTGCCGTCTCGGGAGTCCCTATCAGCAAAGGTTGCCCAAGTCAAGTTTCCCCACAAAGGGAACACTTTTCTCACCCTACACTGTAACCATGGTGATTTGTTTTCTTTTAAATTCCTTTCCTTTAGGTTCAATGCTATCTTTAGATGTCATCCTGTTTTGACAAATGTCCACGTAGTGTAGTTCCTGATACTATCAGGGAACTGTGGCATGACAAGGACTGGCTTAAGTAACAGCTGCATAACTCTGTCAGCAATGAATGATGCAGCCGGTGCCCTTTCTGGAAACACTCCCATTTTAGAATCATAGAATCACTATTTAAGCTGGAAAGGACCTTTAAGATCATCGAGTCCAACTGTTCAGTGATTCTTGCTCCAACGCAGCATTCAGCAACCAGTCACGGCTTGCCTGAATTTTCGTCTTTCCTGTTCCCTCAACCTTGTGCAAGCACCTTGTCACTGCAGAGTTTTGCTCATACTTCAGGCTTCACAGCCCAAGAGATTGGAGAGTTGGAGCATACAAGGATGGTGGGGCAGGTAGATGGGAAAGGTAAATGGGAACCGAAGCTTGAAATGGTTAACTCTGCTGAGAGCTGGGATCTCCACCAGTCAGAGTCCCAAGGCATGTGTTTCTTTGAGGACAGGGCTGGAGTATGGGCCTAGAAATGCTCTTCCTGACTTGCAGCACAGACCAGTTGTGTTCTGGACACTGGCAAAATGGGCTTCCAAGCAGAGGCTGTGGAGACCGAGGGTGAGTGATATATCATCCCCTGAGATTTTGGCTGGTACATAATTTATGTATCTTTATTCTTAAAGAAAAATTACTGCCTCTGCTGTGTGCTAGTATTACGCACAACCTGGAAAATGTGAAATCTGAAGCGCTGGCTTTTTTCTTTAAATTTGTGGTGCTGAAGGAATGCAAACTTTTTTTTTTGTTTCTTACAGCATTTGGTATTAAACTTCTGATGCTCTGGATATAGTTGCCTGTCTCTCTTCAGGCGTGTGTTTACCAAGGGTAACTTTACCTTACTGCCTGTGCTGATTTCAAAGCCACAGTTTTCCTGGTGGTTTTCCCTCAGCAATGTGGGTTCAAGCAGGAGACACACCTATTCTCAGGCTTCCTATGATATGTTGCTCAGGTCTTGCCTGGGTGAGGATGTCGTGTTCACCCAGCCATTACCCGTGCAAATACAGCAAATGCTGTCCCGGAGAGCTGTTTTGCCAGCTAGAGGAGGTGGACAGGGCAGCAAAGGGGCAGTGAGGAGGCGGTGAGTCTCTCCCCTGGCATCTCCAGCTATTTAAGCACCCTATGCTTAAGGGTGCTCTGAAGTCTGACCACTGCAGTTCATACTTTAGAGTCATCAAATCAAAATAATATTGGAAATCTGACCTAAATTATAGACCACACAGTCTGACATCACCTTCAGCTAAATCATAAGATGACATTTCCTTCCTATAATGGACTGTATAAACCTCAACTTAAAATGGCGAACAAAATTATCCCATCATTACCCAGCTGATTTAATGCCAATGTGCATTCAGAGGCACAGAGTTGATCTTTAGCATCGCAGATGAACTTTATGTTTCTTTAATTAACTGCATCATACTGCATGTTGGCAAGAAGCCGTAATGATACTTCATCCTTCCATCGACCAAACAGCAGAAAGTTGCAGGGATAATACTGTCAAGAGACAGGCTAGATCTTGATTTAAGGACTACTCTAAATACCACAAAACACAAGCCTGTTTAATAGTTTAGTATTATATAGTCAGAATACTTATGCTGTATGAGTTCCTTAGTATAAACAGTTGGGACCAAAGTCAGTGCTGTAACTGGGTCAAACGTAGCTTTGCAAACAATTTTTTCAATCCAAATAGCTACAAGCCTTGAGCATCATGCAGGTTGTTGTAGGTAGGAGGTGCAAAATATGGTAAGAGTTGGGTCTTGTGAGTCGTGTTTACTCACAAGAGCATACTTGACTTTTCCTAAGACACAGTGAGGGTTCAGGATGTCTCAGGCTTCCTCTCCAGGGATCGCCCACATGACAAATCTCAGCTTTTCTTTCTGTCTGGCAATGCCCAGTATATGCCTGGGTCCAGCTCCTTGCCCCATCCCCATCCCTCCTCCTGCCTCCTTTTTGCTGTGCTTTGCTCAACCCCAGGAGACCTGCTGCTCTCTCGCTCTGTGTGTCCTGACACTGGCTTGATACTGGGCCAGGCTCAGGAGCCCAGCCTGTCCCTAAGCCCTCGGGCATCCATGCATGTTGTCCCCTGGGCTCCAGCAACTTGGTGCTGAGGCTGCCCAGGCTGACTCTGTGCAGGGGCAGCACAGGTCTTTGGTGTCAGTCTGACAGAGGTCGGTGCCTCACATCTCAAGATCCCTTACATCTCAAGATGTAAGACCAAGATGTAACCCACGTCCCAGGAGCTGAGTACTTCTGGTCTACCCTCGAGTACTGGGCATTAAGCAAGGCTGGTGTGGTGGCAGTGCAGCATAGGACTCCAAAAATGGTGTCTGCGGTGCAGGTGCAGCTATTGACTACAATCTCCTTGAAAATAAGCTGATAAAAGGTCTCTGCTGATGGAGTTGCTGTGTGCACATCCCAATTTCCCTGAAACATCTCTGCGGGCTGGGAAGCATGATGTTTTTTCTCACCCTGAGCCAGCATAGCTATACAGGCAGTTACATTTTCTGATCTGAATCCAACAGGTCTGTTGGTGCGTTGCCTCCCTGCTGTTTCCCCTTCCGCATGCCCTGTGCTCAAAGCCATGTGCAGGGTGCAGCACCCTGCATGTTCCCTTTCATAGGAAGCCAGGACCAGAAATTCCTTGCCGCCTTTGCCTCTGGCAGCTCATTCCCCTCCCGAGCCCAGGTCTGCTGCCCAAGGGGCAACTATCACCAGCAGAGGGCATGGGAAGGGAGTCTCACCCTCCCAGAAAATGCGCAGGCAACTCCACCCTTGGCCCATCTTCTCTGCTCAGAATTTAGAGCAGCTTTGTGTGTTTGCTTTTGTTTTGAGTTTAAATAGGTGGTTACCTATCTCTCAAAGCTATCTCAGATGCAGGGGTGTGGTGAGACTGCCTAATTTAACCCAGCCTGTGACATCTGCAGACAAATGGCCTGTCTCCATAAAGCCATTTTGTCTTTTTCATTTAGATTGCTTTAAAAGCTGATAATTTAAATCCTTTGTCACCACTCTTCTTTTGGCTTAATGAGACATAGTCTAAGTTTGTGGGCAATTGAGACAGACAAAACCCTCTCAGAAACAGAAAAGGCCCCTGCAGAAGTTTGGCTGTTTTGAGAACCAAAGCACTGCTTCAGTTGTCTTCCCCGGAGGATCTGGTTGCACACCATGTCACGCTTTTAGCACAGGAGAAGAAATGGCAGGATGCTTTGGGTGCTTGTGTGAGGGCCCAATTCCTCCCCAAATTTTCATCACGCCTCTTGTTTCCTGCGTCCTGCAAAGCCCGACGGCCAGGCACAGTGCCTGCCCGGCGAGCCACCTTCTTCACAGATCAGCGGAAACACTCAGGTACCGAACATGAAAAGCCACATCCCCAACCCACCGGAGTCAGTGGAAGAATGCCCTTGGCTTTCACAGGGTTAGGGTTTCAGCCCCATTAGCGTTCTCTAATTGAAAAGCTACAGACCGAACACACCCATGTGATCTACAACATATGTCTCTAGCAATATACTCTGATTTTAATGTATTTCCATATAATCTTGTTGATTAGGGTTTTCCCACTAAACTCTTGCTCTGACATGACTGATACCATGAAGGCCATAACAAAATTCCAATTAGCAATTTAGTGTTGTTTTAGTTAGCCAAGGATACAAGAACTGTCTTACTTAGTAGATAAGAAGAACATAGTCAAAATGTCCTAACACCTAAAGATAATTAGGACCCAGCACTTTCTTACCTGTTTTGGGGAATAACAGGGACTGCTAAATGAGCAGAAGCAAACTGGGCCTGCGCAGAAGCCAAGTTCAACTAAAGGACACTGTGAGGCAGACTACCGAAGACCACTAGAGGAGCCCCCGAAGACCACCCCAAGGATCAACTGCGTGCGCGTATGACCTATTAGCATATGTAAATAAGCTCATGGAAAAGTAATCAATATGCAAACAATTTACAGGAAATTGCATGAATATGTATGTTTTGAATGTATTTATGCTGAACCGACGGGGCACTTGGCAAGCACATTAGGTGGAGCTGATCCCCCGTGCTTCTGGTGCCACCATAAAGAATGTCAATCTCTCTCTAAACAGCAATACTGAATTTCTCTTCTCAGTATCATGATGAAGAATATTTAAGACAGCAAAATGGAAAACACAGCAGGCAGATAGTGAACATGTGAACAGAGATGAGGAGGGCAAGCGTGGTTACCTTTTTCTCCACCTGCTTTCCCTCTTGCTGGTCCCATCACCATGGGTTTTGGCTTCCAGAGTTACTCCATGGTCGCCCCAAAGGGAATGCCTGTGGCAAGTGTGTGGCAGCATCCTAGTCGTCATGCTTGTTTTTTCTTGTGTACATCGTGATGTGCCGCATGTCCAACAATGTGCCAGAACTGTCCAACAAGCTGTCCTTGTCCAACACTGCACAGAGCTCACCTGAAGGCCCCAGGGCTGTTTTTTTTCTCCAGGACAGAGTAGATCTCCAGATCTCCAGAAAGGGGAATCCCATTCAAGAGAGCTGCTTGCTGCAAGGGACTTACAAAATGCAAGAGGAGTGATGTGTTGTCTGTTGGGGACAGAAGGCAGGAGGATAACAACAGTGTTGTCATTTTTAATGACACATGGCAATATGTCACTGAAAGTATGTTTTTAGTCCTCAAGAAGATGATATTTCCATGTCTCAGTCTTTTATGAATTTATCCCTCTGTGAGATAGAGAAGTGCCATTACCCACTTCTCATAGGGTGAGGTCGTAGAGCACGTGAAAAGTGAGAAACTGAGCTCTAGGTTAATGGTATAAACATGGGTCTAACCAACCCCATTCAGTACTGGACTCCTTCCCATCCCTCTTCAGTACTGGACTCCTTCTCAGGAAGAGGGGAGGAGATGGGCACCCTTTCTCAGGCGCAGTCAATCCCACTAAGCCAATGGCAGCTGCACACGTTTCTTTCCATCTCTGTTATTTTTCTAAGGATATATTCAGTTCACACCTGAGGAACAAGGATCTTGGCAACATTAGGTCAGTCTGTGGCAGGCAGTTGTGTTGTGGGTCCTGTAGGGGGTTCAGATCCTCTGCAAGGTGGACACGTGCTTCTGTGGGCCCACCTTACTCACAGGATTGCTAAGTCCCTGCAATGCTTTCCAGATGTGTGTCAAGTCTGGTCTGGAAGAACCATCTCTAGGTGGGAATTAGACTTCAAGGGTCAGCTGCACACATCAATACTGATTAAAGCCTTTTTTTTTCTCCAGATACAGCCCCATCCAAGATGGACTAGACACAGACCACCAGCAATACAGACTGTCCATTCATTATATCAAGGCGTTTTTCAGAAGCTATTAATTTGGGATGTATTTCGACTAGTGGCCTCAACTGGAAAAGTACCAGATCCCATGCTGCGTATCTTGGGGGTACCCCGTCTCATTAATAAGTACCTTCATTTCAGAGTATTGTTTATTTTGGAAGGTTTACCTCCTCTCACTGAAAAAAACAGAGATGAATTGGGATAAATACAGGCAGGAAATGGTTTCCTGGGCAACACTACGAATATATAAGAACAACCTCATAATTCACTTTTATTCTTTAGATATACTTTTAAAAGACTTTTGAGCTACATTAAAAGACATCTCCTGTTCACAGAGCAGCACCCAAGTCAACAGAATTAATCAACCCTGATTTCACTTCAGTGAGGCGGGAGCTAAGTCCCTTTAAAAAACAGGGACATAAGATCTCAGATTCCAGGGAGTGAAAGCTGAGTCAAAAGAGTTCATTCAGATTCAACGCTGGTCAAAAAAGAAAAAAAGCCGCTTTATGCAACATTTAACTTTGCTGAAGTCTGACTTACACTTAGGAACTTCCAGTGTGTCCTGTTCAGAGAGCCCTATGTTTTGGTGAAGCCTATGTCGGACTTTGCATAGGCAAAATCTAATGTAGTTGTGTGACAGTGCTGGAAAGGAAATCAGAAAAACCGTTTCTGAGAGGTTATTAGGGGAGACATCAAAGCTTGGTGCGATGTAATTTCTACTCCTGTCACGTTGCAATAACATATCCCCCCCTCCCTCCTGATCTGCTTGCCTTTCCTGCCAGCCTCCTCACACACTGCAAGATGCAGGAGAGCCATTTCAGCAACTTTGATGACTTCACCTTCCATCTAGAAGTGTGTCCAGCCTCAGAGGCCAGGGGACACCTCACTGGGCATGTCCTCCTCACCTGGCTTGGTCTACAGTCTGTAGGCAGGAGGGGTTGTTCCTGAGGGGAAGCACTTAGGAAGCAGAGTTTCAGGCTTAGCACTGCCAGATTTCTACCCCCAGGGCAGGCATGCTCCCCATTAAAGAGGGATCAGATTGGCCAGCAAAGGTCCCAGTGTCCCAAGCACCTGGTGTTCAACCTGCTTCTTTGTCTCATGTCCTTTTCTGGGATCACTGCTTGCCAGACAAGAACCTCCGTCTTGTATGTAAGACCTACTTTCTTGGTTCTGATCTGCCTAAACAGCATTTGATTTGTCTTCAGTTACTGCTGGGGTTAAATTCATAAGCACAGATACAAATCATTATCCAAAACCTGGTTTTCTACTGAACATATTGATGCCGCGGAAGGAGGACCCATTGCTGATGACATCTGCAGAGAAGAGCAAAGAATGTTTAAGGTCAGGCCATAGGAGGGTCGGTTGTTCAGCTGAGTGCAAACAAACAACATGTGCTTCAACACGCATCTAACGTGAAGTCACAGATCTGGGAACAGAAGTGTCAGTACATCAGAAAGTCTCCAGGGTCTCCCTCTGTCTGGCTCATTGGAAGGAAGGCTGAGAAGAGGGCTGGTCACTGCTTACCATCCCCTGGATAAGAACAGGTATTTGATGGCAGAATGCTCTTTTTCTAGCAGATGTACAGAAGAAATAGTGGATGGAAGCTGAAAGTAAGCAAACTCAGACAAAAATAGATGCATTTTCTTATTGTGAATGTAATAGTCATTGGACTTCAGTGACTTCAACTAAGGTTGAAGTGGTTTCTACCTCACACGAAACTTAACTTGCATGGTGTTTTTCTTGAAGGTGGACTTTTAATTGCTTCCAGGAAGCCTACTGAGCCAGGTTATGTAGGAGATCAGAAAAGATAGTCACAGTGGTACCTTTCTGGTACCTTTCTAAACTCTATCACATGAGGAGCAGCTGGAGAAGGTAGTCCGATATCATAGCCAAGCAAGTATGTTCAGCCTCTTGGAAGGACTGATGGGAAGAAAGGGGAATATATGATGCTTCCACATCCTGGTAGACCTCTGATATTTGCAGGAGAGTGCTGATACACATTTTCTTTTTCCTCAGTCCCGTTTCAAGTGAAGACCCCCAAGAAGGAGAATGTCTTGTTTTACCAGTCCCACTGGTATAACTCTGGTTTGTTTGGTCTCAACATCAACCTAACTCCATGCTCAGTAATATTACTGCTGCCTTGTATCAGAGCAACAGGTTAATGGTCCCTCTGGGATGAATTCCTAGCATCTTTCTCTGGAGTAGCTCTGTGTGGTCTAGCTGATGGCGTGCAGAGAGCACACCATGGAAGCTGGTGCTGGAAGAAGTTGGAAGAGGATGGTAGTTACTCGGGAGATTAGGGATTTGCAGAAAGCCACTAAGCCTGTGTCTGTTTCCCACTGATGTTGTGCCAGTCTGGACTAGCTCATCATAGGAAATGATACTGTAGCCAAAGACAGCCCTAGAAACTAACGTACGCACTTCCTCATCTCCAGGGATCTGATTAAACTCGGAAATGGTTTCTTAAGCTGGTTCTGCATTTTACATGTACACTATTATTAACCTCAAACTTAAAAAAACCCAAAAAGCCGAAATGCTGCAATGCCATCATGATGAAATATGGCCGAGGTATGGA
Organism: Steatornis caripensis; assembly: GCA_013398225.1. Classification (NCBI taxonomy): domain Eukaryota; kingdom Metazoa; phylum Chordata; class Aves; order Caprimulgiformes; family Steatornithidae; genus Steatornis; species Steatornis caripensis. The sequence goes on from VZSC01002512.1 coordinate 445,953, forward strand.
TGGTTTTGTTCTGTAAATGACTATGTGTAATTTGTTTCAAGATCAAAATTCAACAATCGTATGCAATAATACAGTTTCTGCTTCGTGGGATGAGATTCTCCCACAGTGCTCGATCTTAGGTATGGGCTTTCATTATTACCCTGCTCTCCTTCTCAGACAAAAGCCATTTCTGGAAGATATACCTTTGTTCAAGAAGGGCTTGGTTCTGGGAGGCCCAATGGACCAGGTTATAGAGAACAGATTGGATAACCATAGTGGTCCATTTCTGGCTTTAAGCTGCAAACGAGGATTTCCTGAGCATGAGGAACAGGGCAGATAAGAGAGGTAATCCGGCATCATGGCCAAACTCTTAGGTCCATCTTCTGGGAAGGAATGATGGGAAGAAAGGAGAAGGACAACCCAACAGAGCAGTTCACTCCACAAAGGGCTCCTTGGTGCAGCATGTGAGCCAGGCCGCAGGCCAGGAGCAAGAGCAGCAGAAGCAATGGGGCATGGCCCAGACTTGCTTGATCCACAGTGACAAAACACGTGGGGCTCCTCTTTTGGGAATGAGATCCCCCAGGACCTGTCTGTGCTCCCACCTTGCCCCAGTGTGTGGAAAGAGGAGGTGGTGTAGATGCTTTCCTGAGCTAAGACAGAGCAGGGTTTGGCTGGGGGATCGCTAGCGCCTCCGTGTCCGCCCTGGCTCTGCTCCCACCCTGGATTAGTTCTGTGGCAAAACCCTTCGTGATTTCAGCAAGTGTTGCCTGAGACCCTCTCTCCGTGCTTCTGTGCTTCCCTGCCACGTCTAGCAATTAAGCAAAAGCCCTAGACATCCCTTTGCTCATATGATGCTTTAATTATAAAGTAGTTTGTTTCTGATTGGCAATTACTCTGCCTGGGAACAGGCCTCGCAAGCAGGTGGGCCTTCGAGACCTGGCTGTCGCTTTCATCTGCCTTGTCCCCTTCGCCATCTGGCTGCCGGCGCATAAGGTGTCGCAGGCTTTTCGGTGAAATAATAGCACTAAAAAAGTGAAGAAGTGGATGGGGTTGGCCTTCACTGAGGCTGTAGATTTGGTTTGTTTCTTTGTTTTTCTCTTTCCCTCCTAGTTGTTAATAGGAAATGTCTGATTCATTACTGTTGCTGGGCTAATCCCATCACACTGCGGCACCCGGCTGCTCCTGCCAGATGTGCTGTAAGCAGAGAAATGAGCTTGTGGAGGCGCACAGACAACCTGCCACTGATGACCTTCTCCTAAAGGCAGCGGGACTACCCTGGGAAAAGCACTTTTCAGAAACACAGTCCCAATCCCAGACCCTGGGGTCTAAATGTGGTCTGAGGAGTTGCAATGGGGGTCTCAGCCATGGGAAACAGGAGGGCAGGGACTAGGTGCAGGGAGCAGACTGGATTTTCTTGCTCTGAAATCTTTGAGGCTAAAGCCCAGGGACAGAAATGCAAATGTGCAGAAATGTGGAAGCCTCTTCTGTATCCTGACATGGGCTGTGCAGCTTTGCAAGGTGCCCCGGGGTCAGACATGGGTGCAGGAACCTGGGCAGCATCTGTGGTCTTCCTCCCAGCCTGGGGAAAGCTGCTGCCCGCTCCTGACCTCAGCTACCCCTAGTCCTGCACTCTCCTGTCAGCATGACATCCTGACTGGTGGCACAAGCCAGTCCCAGCTCAAAAATACTGTGACAGATGGAAGTGCTGTAGTGCAGGATTGATCTGATGTGATCAAAGGCCACATGCCATCAGCAGGAGTCACCTACCGCCACAGTGGTCTCCCCATAAGCTTTCTATGGGCAGCAATAACTGGGTCGTGCAATGTGCTCTCCCATACCAGTTCACCCTTCAGACCCCATCCCAGCACCTTCCCGCATCAAGAAGCATGTAGAGACACAAACTAGAAACTCCATGGGATTAGAACTTAACGCCATGCACTTTGGTTTTCCTTAGTACAGTCACACTGGTCATAGGTAGTTGTTCAATAGTAAATATTGGCAAAGAGCAAATATTTAATGGCACAAAGATTAGGAACTGAGCACATTTTGGATGAAACTCTCCTGCTTTCTTCAGCAGCCTGTGTTTTTTCGAGCTATTTAAATTCAGCCACTAGAGAGCAAACTTCTTCTTTTTATCAAATGGCAGTTTATATATTTTTTTAAAAAGAATTGTACAGTTCTTCAGGCTAAAAACCATAAAAACTGAAAACAGAGCTTTTAGCTTACAGAAGGGAAAAGAAGCTTGCTTGCTTGCTCTCTTCTTCTTTCTTTATCTTTTTCTTTCTTTCCTTCTTTCTCTCTCTCTTTCTCTCTTCACAAAATGTGTTTTAGGAAGGGAGAAGAAGACGAGTGTGGTTTTTTGTAATGAAGGCCTCTGCTAATGGCTGCTGAAGCTCTCTTCCTTTGTGTCAATCACCAGAGGTAATTGTCCATCCTGACATTTGGCAGGCTGTGTGAGGAGCATCTCAAAAGGAGGCCTTGGGATAGGAATAGGCACCACAGCGCTGTGCATGCAATTGTGCAAGAGTTAAAGAGGAGGAGATTGGCAAACCAGGAGGATTATACTCATTAATATTGGAGACTGCCTCTTTCTGGAGTAGCATCTGGTCTCCTTAGACCACGTGGTTTAAATGCCCTTGAGATTTTAACATAAATGAGTTGGAGAAGTCAAATTGAGCCTTCAGCCCCCTTTCCTTTGCCCCTGGGCCTTTCACAGCTTGGAGGTGCCCCAGCTCTGATGGTTCCCTTGCAGCTTTGCTGGGGGAGTGAGGTCGGGGGCATGGGGTGAAGGAAAGCCTTTCGATGTGGTGGGATTGGGAAGAAGAGCCCTTCTTCCTGGTGCTTTTGGTGAGCAAAGGTTGTACGTGTGGATAGGAATCTAAAAACAATGGCATTTTGATCGAAGGGCAATGGCATTTTACTATCTTGCTTCATTTCTTCAGGAAAAAGCCCATACAAGTTGCTTCTGGGCTACAAGGACCGTGGGTCCAGGCTCTGCAGTAATTGCTGTGCTACAACTATACGTCCTACAACTATACAACAAGGTAATGGCACATGTCAAGGCTGTCTGCAAGCTTCCTTTAAGCCAATTCTAATAACAGCAAACCCTGCAGAGGTGCTGAGGTGCACAAAGAGTCTTCCTAACATGATAATGGTGGCCGAGACAGCTCAGACCTGGTGGGGACAGCCTGAGAGATCTGTGGTTTAACAGGAGACAAGTCCCAGGTATGGGCTGGGACTGTGCTGCGTGTCCTGAGCTTGCCAGCCCAGGTAGCAGCAGTGCAGGGAACTGACCTTCCTGGAAAACACCTCCAAATGGCCCAGAGCATAAGTGAAGCAAATTCTGGTTCAGTCGAGATCTAGAAACCTCCATCAGCAAGATCTAGAAACCTCCATCAGCACCTGATCAAAAGCAGCTCTTCCTGGGAAAATGAAAGGGAATTTTGTGAAATACTTAGTGTTGACAGCGTTGTGTACGGAGTGGGTTATCTCCCTGCCTTTCTTTGTGAACTGGACAAGGGACCAGCTGTAGATGCCTGCATGTTGCCTAATGTGCAATGAGGTGGTCCTTTGTGGTTACTCACAGGCATGATATTAGGGCCCATGACCTGACATGGAGCTTTACAGAAGGGCACTCCAACAGGCTGCGAGTAGTATGTGATTTGACTGCTAAGAGGACAAGTCCTACCATTTAATGCCCCATTGACATTATGAATTTGCCCCATGGGGCAATGTGGCCCAGATTTAAGCAGTTTAATCTGTTGTGCCAACCTGGAAGCTAGTGCCTTAGAGTGAAACTGCTTTATTATCTTTGTGCTGCATTAGGCACGATGAAGTGCCTATGAAATGAATTAGTTGTACCCCTACAGCCTGCTGTGACAGACTCTGCAAGCCAGATGTTGTGCCAGCAAAAAGGGACCTTAGGATTTTGGAGTCAGTCAGAGCAGCTATGAAAGTCATGGTTGGTAAATCTCACCAGGTCAATCTGTTGCAATGTAAGTTTTTATATTTTGCTGTAAAGCCACTGATCTTGATATCAAATACAGCTTGGGCCAGCGCTGTACAAATGTAGGCAGCAGGTAATAAAATCCTTTCTCTTCTACTTTGGGAATATCAAGGTATTGAGGAGATGATGAGTCAGTTTGGAGAATGGGGTTCCACCATCCCCCTTTTTGATGCAACCTAGCTACAGATGTGACCTCAAAGAGCTATGCCTTTAGGGACTTGGATATGAACGACTTCATTGTAAGGTCACAGAGATTGTAGATACAAACTCTGAGAAGTGAGGGCATAAACAGGGTTGGCGTGTGCCAAGCCACCAGGCATTCAGAATACCGCAAAGGGTTGGGTATTGACCTGGCTGAGCAGTGATCAGAGCAGGTGTGACATCCCCTCTGGCCCTCTAGGAATGCCTACTTTGGTCTCTTCTGAAAATAGCTGATAACCCTTTGGGAAGTATGGCTTTGGGTAAGTAAGCTCACTTCACTGGAGAACCTCCTAGCTGGTACATGCTTAGATAAAAACAGCCACTGGACAAAATAAATGGCTCCCAGGGCTTGTTGGCAGCAGCTGCATGGCTCGTGTCTTTGCTCTGTGTACGACAGCACAGTCTAATGTCAGCGTAAATTCAGCCCTAGACATGTTCAAACCTCTTGTACACTCTTACCTGCTCAGCTGCTTTTAAAACTGTGTTAGAAGCAAAAGCTGATTATCAGCTTAAGTGGTGCTGTCTATCCTCTTTGGCTGCAAACATTGGCCACAAGCAGGAGCAAAACCAATGCCTTGAACCTTCTGTACAGGAGGCTTCTGGATAGGGACTGTTCAGTGTTCAAGCAACCATCACCCCCTTCATTAGGGTACATTTAAATGTGCTTTTTGCAGCTTCCATATAGGACCAAGGATTGTTGTCTCTTTTTTAAAAACACTGATGATTTTTATTTTGTGTCTGAAAACCTATTTTCTGCAAATGTTCATGCCTCTGAAATTAGATCCCATGAACTCTGAATGGGACAGCTCTCGCACATTTTCCCCAGACAACTTTTCTAAACCCCCTCATAGGCGGGTGTTTCCAGAAACGCTCTCTGCTTTGGAGTATCTGCTGGTATTTTCCATATCCCCTTTGGGACAGGCTCCATTGCTATCACTATGCTGTAGTTGCTGAGGTCCCCACCTGCGGTGCGTGTTGGTGCTGAACCACCCTGGCACCTGCATTTTGTGCCTCCCATGAGTGAGAATCTGTGTGCAGGGATGGGAAGGAGATTCTTGGCTGTCACCATGGGGGAGGACCATGCTGCTAGGCTGTGTTGGGGAGTGCATCTTCCTGTGGACTTTCTGGGTCACTTTAAACTGTGGCTTCCCTAGTCAAAGCCCAGAGCTAAAGAAAACACTTCTGTGTATTTCTCTTGCCTTTTTCGGCTTGGAAATTCTTTGTATGGAAAATTTTAGATGGAAAAATTAAGGAAATTTCTTCCTAAATCCTATGGAAAATATTCTGCCAAGCACTGGGTTGGTTGTGCCAGGGACCAGGATTTCATTCTTGGCTTCTGTTCACTCTGAAGAAGTCTTTTTACCTTCCTTCTTTTCGCCCAAGAAATGTATCAATTTTCTTAAATCTTCTCTATCTAAAATTAGACAGCCACTTTCCTTATCACTAACCAGCTATGTGGTGGTGTACTTTTCCATTTATTACCTTTTTTTTTCCCCTTCTTCTCTGCGTGTTTTTTCTGGAAAATGTGGCTTGCAGTGAATGTTTACTAATGCTGTCAGGGAAGATAGGACCAAATAAAAACTGGACTCAGTCTTGCTTTCTTTACTCTGAATGTTACGGAAATGCTCGGTTAGTTGTCCTTCAGCCAAACCTGTGAATCTCTTCCAAGGCCTTACCTTTGTTTTTTACCCCTGAATGAAAATCAGCATCTCTGCTTTGGGGAGGTGAAAACCAACATGATGCTTCCCTTCTGACGTGCTCAGGCCAGTCTGGAGTCTGCAGCAGGGTGCTCTGTGTGTGAGTGGTGTGATGGCATTTGGTGTCACTTCTGGCTTCAGAGGGGTAAGCCTGTTTGCACCCGAGGCCGAGCCTTGCTTAGCAATTCCCTAGTGTGGTTTTAGGCTCAAGCTGGCAATTAATGCTGTTTTCCTTTCAGTGTGTCAGCACACTTGTCATGCAGAGAACATCGCTGCCTTGGAGTGGTCCCAGACCTAGCCTGGGGGGAGCGGAGGAGGGGAGGGAAACGCACGCTGAGGGTGGGGAGAGAGGCCAATCACCTCCGGCATTTATGAAACTTATGCCCTATAAACTACTGCAATTATATTGTTTTCTAAATCCAGTGGGAACCGTTATTTTTCGAGCAATAAATATGCTCCTGCAGCACTGGCAGCCATAATATGGCAGCTCTGACAACCTGAAAGTGAAACTCATTCCAGTAACATGAAACTGATGCTAGTGACTTTCCATTAGCCAAGCTGAGAGAAACAATCAAAAAAAGGTAAATAAATTGGATGCCTAAATTTCTTTCTCTTTCCCCTTGTAATAACCCCTTTCTGAGGGATAAAGACCAAGACCTTCACTAGCAAGATGTTTTTGATAACATTTTGATAACAGAACCTTGAAAGATGCAGAAGGAATCACTAATGACTGATAGACCCAATACAATAATTTTTGTTAAGATTGATGCTCAAATTTTTTATAGTTCAAACATTTCAAGGCAAGATGATGTAGGCAATCGTTCATTCTTTGAACACCAACAATATTTTCTTTTTCCATCTTTCAGATGTTTTGGTCTGGGATATACAGTATATTCTATTGATGCCTCTGTAGCAGAAATTCAAATGAATAACAAATACATAATAATGAAAAACAACATGCCTAGAATGACAGGATTAAACTGAGGTCCTAATGGAGCAAAACGTTACTCAACTCTCAGCAGAACAGCCCTAGAGTTAGGTGCCTCTTGGCACCAATGGGAATGAATGTCCAGAGCATTTCACTGTGAGCTACTGTACCTAATCCACATGCACTACTGCACAGTTATAATTAAACCATTTGGTATGGAAACATGTTTACGGATTGATCTGTTGTCAGTTGAATTACAGGATCTGTAAGCTAGATTTTCGTATTTATGGAGAAGTGTCCTTGTGCAATATATCCCTAGTTTGGTGTAACCTTGGATCTTTAGGTAAATCAGTAGGGTCTGTGTGTACAAACAAGCCCAATTAACATATGTTAGACCAGATGATAAAAATGCAATACAAATGTAGCTGGTTCCCTAAGGCAACTGTTTTGACTTGTAGCGTTCCTTGGGAAAACCCTTATGATGGTGCAGATGATGTGGAGAGAGTTATGATGGAGAGATGTACAGGGCATCCCTCCTCCTCCGTAAAGGCTTTCATCCTCTTTGTTAAACCACCTGGTTAATATGTTAAAGAATTTCAGTTCTTCTGGCTTGACACAGAGTTGTTATTATGTGCCAGTAAAAAACAGTGCTGTGGAAATAAGCCACCTGTGAAGAGCAGGGCTGTAACTGATGTCACCTGTGCCCTGTGTTGCAAACCAAGGTGAACCTCCCAAGCCCTGTTGTTCTTATGAGCTACGTGATGTACACGTTCAGAGCTCTTGGTCATCACCACTGCAGATCCCAGCCTGAGTAAGGCAACCCCACCAAAGACAATAGTAGACCTAAAGGACTATAACCTCATATTTTCTAGTTAAAAGGAGTGTATTTGCTCTCCAAACCTTTTTTCTCTAGCCTTGAACACCAACCTAGTGCTGTTGTTACCCGGGCATTTGTGAAATATATCCATAGGTCTCACACTAAATCTTAGTTGACAAGCTGTGTGGTGAAGTAGTTGATCCCAAATTAAACCTTTCGTTTTTGTTCCTCTGTGTCCTACAATTTAGAAGCCACAATTGTCTTCAAGATGTGCTTAAATGAGAATAAAGTTTGTAGCAAACCCTTCCCTATTGCAAGAACCTTGCATGTACATTTGTAATTATTAGCCCGTTACCGGAGATGTTAGCATAGACATAATAAAAAGATTTATTTTATTTTCCTGCCAGCCCATGTGTATGCCTTAATTGCGTATTGAAGATACTCTTAGAATCCTCTCTTTCATGTAAATATACTCATTGGCTAGTAAATATTAATGCTGCTCTCTGGCTCCAGCTGTGAGAAGATTTTATTGTTGTGTTAGAGGTTTTGATTAGCCTCCAAAAGGTTTCACAGCATCTACTCTATTTATCTGAAACATACAGAACTGCTGCAAGCAAGGGTTGCTATAAAGAAAATCATGCACTTTCTCTCATTGTTTTTAATTTAGTCTGTGCAAGTGTAATTATTTCTGCCTGTGCAATGCTTCAGAGTCACCCTCGACGATATTCCAGAGGCAGGGAAGAAGCTGCCTGCTACCTTTTAGTTCCAGTTTTCAGCAGGCAGCGCTGAAGTAAAAGAAACATATGTCACGTCTTCCCATTATTCTCCCTAATTGTTACGGCAGTTTACCCACAAGCTGACATGATAGCCATGGAGGGAAATGGAGCAAAACCTTTTGAATAACTCCAGGCTGCAGGAAATCGCGGAGGCAGATGGAAGGGGGAGTTCGGTGTCTGCTGGGCTGCGCCATGGGGGCTCTCCTCTGTGAGATAAGCTGATGATGTCGGTGGCCTGTCCTGACCTCTGTCCAGCTGAAGGAACGAAATCCTCCTCAGCTGTCCCTGCCATATCCCTTACAGCAGGGTACGGGGTACGTAGCTGCTGTAGTCACCCAAGCAGCCAGTGCCGAGCACCTTCCTGGCTGCTGGACTGGTGTCCGTGAGACTGGTGTCCACCTTGCGCGGGGATGCTGGTGCTGTGGTGCCCGTGCCAACGTGGCTCTCGACGGTGTGAGGCACATCCCGTGGCTTCTGGTTTTTGTAATGAGAAGGTTGTCCTGAATTCCCACATTACGAAGAGTGGGAAAACTTGTGTTGTACACCTCCTGGCTCTGGAGGGGCTTTCTGGGGGAATGAGCAGCGATGATGTGATTATCATCTCCATTCTCTTGCCCAAGTCACCACAGTCAAAATACTGTGCTAGTGTGAGCTCTGATCTGTGCTTCTTCACAGACCGCCTCAGACAAAAAGGTTTTACAAGGACGTATGTCTTTGAGCTGGGGCAATGTCTTGCTGGGGCAAGTCCAGTTAACCTTGCAGTGATGACATGCCTTTCACCCTGCGATTTTACTTTAAAACCTGAATTAAACATGCCCGGCAGGCATCATCGTCTAAGCTGGGAAGTTGGGCATTCTCTCTCGAGACAACAATTGCAACCATTGGTAATGTCTACTCCACGGGTGACTCAGCCCAGGTCAGCTGAGGTGCACACAACCTCCAGCTTCTACTGAGACTGCTGCGAAAAGGGCTCATGCCCCTGAGAGAATCAGACCATCACGCCCTGGCAGATAGGTTACTTGGAGGTAGCTACTTTTATTTACTGGTGACTAGGTCTGGATTTGAGCCGGTTGTCTGGATCTGAATTGCCAGTGCCCAGTGTCTAGTAGTCCCCTTTAATCTGTTGCATGTTAATGTTCACCCCATGGGCTTTTTGGGGTGGACTTTTAAAAACTTCTGGGTGTACTGGTGCGGCTGAGCTCTGTTGGTAAGTCAGTTCTCACATGGAGGTCACCAGCAGCTCTAACCTCTGTGGCTGCTTTACCTAAACCTTAAATATAAAACCACAGTAGCTTTGCATGCTGAAGAATAAGTCTTGTTTGTATTATGCCAAAATTACCACATTTTCAGCTGATCTTTTAAGTGGTTCCTAATAAAATTATTAGGCGACTGGAAAATCTTCAATAACATTTTTAAATACAGTCCAGCTTCACAGTAATAAACTCAGCTTTTAACAACCCTCGTTTATAACAATTCCAACAGCAAGAACTAATTTTCCCTTTGGTAATGAGGCCTATTAGCACGATTGTTCACACAGAGCTGACCTGGATTCAACAGTCATATGATTTTTTTGCTGTTTTCAGGGCACACTGTGTTTAGCGTGTAAACGCACAGCTTTCCCTCTTGTCCTTGCCTCTAGTTGTCTCTTTAAAAATTGTTTGAAGGTTGCTAAATGGAAAACACAGAAGTAAAATACAATGATGTTCTATGCAAATAGCAGGTTTCTTCCTTATTCTGATGCAGCTAATTGCTGAACCCTGCTACATTGTGTGCTTTCACAACGGGAACATCTATCCGGTTCCCACTGGGGTTTGTTATGGTGAGAATACACCACTTCAGCTTTTAATATGGGCAAAGGACAGGATTGTTTTAATACGTTGACAGCATTTATCATTCCATGCGCCTGCTGGCTGTAGCTTGCAGAGCTGGAAGATGTTGCCTTCTGAAAGCAGTGCTGAAACTCTGATTGCTTCTCATGGAGCAAGGTGGACAAGCCGTTCCCACCATGCTTCCTGCACCAGAACTGGTGGTGTCCTCTCCTTTCTGGCCCCCAGACAGGGCCAGGGGAGCCGATCAGCATGAGCTCTCTGCCTGTGAGCTGCTCCTGGCTCCTGTGTGAGGCTGACCTGGCTGGGGACTGCAGGACCAAATTGATGCTTGTGGTCCAGGGCTGCATCTCCTTGACTCCAGGCAGCTCTGTGCACAAGTCTTTCACGGAGCACCCAAGCATCTCACAGGGATGAGCTCTGGGAGTACCTGCTTTCTGCTGAAAGGGACATCTCAACTAGGAGAAGCTAGGTTTGGTCCTATTGCCCTCTTGTGGCTGCCCAAAAGAGGCTACAACACTCACTGGCTGACATTTGCAGAAGTGGTACCTGCCCATTCAAGCTTACATAACTTTCCTATAACTTAAAAACACAGTGCTGGTCCCCTAGGTGCGCCTGCATAAGGTAAGGTGGAGCACCAGTCAGGAGATGGTGACATTTCTGAAAGGGGCATGGGGGTGCCATTGCTGTGACAGCAGGAGACCAGACACAAGGATGTCTCAGGCCAAGCCTTCCCTCCCTCCTCCTCCCTCACCCTCATGGTTGCCCTGAGACTATTTTTCAGCTGCGTGGGAATGGGAAACATGGTTTGGCAGAGTGCCCTACGACTCTCAAACCCAAATGTGACCATTAAAAATGTCTTGGCAGCCTTGGCAGGACACCCTTTCCTTGCTGTCTGACCTGGACCCCACGCATTAACAATAAGTCATATAGGGGTGGCACTTCTGTCCTTGTAGGACATGATGTGCACAAGATGAAGGGATCATCATCGAAGGGTTTGGCTGAAAAACAAGGCTTAGAATCAAAAGAAAGAGAACTAGGAGGAAAGGTAGCAGAAAAAAAAATGACCACTGTAACTGTCCCAAAGCCTTAACACCTTTCCATCCATACATGTGGATGTCCTGGGTTCAACTGCAGCTGAGCTGCTTTCTCTCTGCTGCTTCTTCTGTCAGCCTGGCAGCATGCGAGACAGCCCGTACACCTTGCTGGTCCTTGTGCTGGTGTTTATGCCTACAAATAGCTTGAAAATTTACTCAGAGATTCCTAAAAGGACCAGCAATAAAAGTCAAAGCAGGCTGGCATGCAAATTAAATCTTCTGATAAGGAGAGGTAATGTTATTTGGTTTTGGCCAAAAAGGGCAATAAAAGCCAAGATGTTTAATGAAACTCTTCCTGGTGTATATTGGCCTTGACACTGTATTTTTACTCAAACATAGCCTGCACTTAATGGAAAGTCTTGGCAAACAGTCAGAGTCAGGACTATAATACTTGTAAAATAGCTGTTGCTTTCAGCATGATTTTCCCCAGTGAAAGTCAAGCAAGAATAAAAAAAGGAAGATTCAGTAACAGTGTAATTGTGTTACATAAAGGCCACCCCTGGGAAGGCATCTGAAGTTTTAATGTTTTAAAATGGATACTGAATTCAGTCATCTTTGATAAACCATGTGGTTCCTTCTTCTGCTCCCAGGCGCAGATGTGTGCGTACACCAAAGGGCTGCCGAAGAAGAGCAGAATGAACTCCATTTGCAATTCAAGTGCCTTTAGACCCCAGATGAGACTGTCTCATAACTGCTTGCCTGCTATTCTGTACCCTTGATTAAGGACGAAAATTATCCCTCCAGTCCCAACATTTGCCAGTGACTATGGAAGACCTGACTCTAATCTCTTGCTAATGCAAACACAGGCCTCCTCAAGGCAGCGGAGGCACAGATTGACATCAAACGGTGAAATGACACCAAATCAGGCTGCACTGGAAAAGGGGCTGCTGGAACAGGCCATCACACATTCTTTTTCTTGCTTGCTAAAGTACGGCACTCAAATCTTAGATTTTTGCTTCTAAAAGTATCACCAGAGGGGACCAAGAAAACGTTTTCCCTCCAGACCCAGCTATGGTTTGTTTATCTGTATGTGAAACATGGGCTACTAGCAGTGACAGACATGATGTATGGGAGTTTTCTAGGCGGAGCTTTGCATGCAGCAGACTTTCAGGCAGGTTTCCTTCTTTCGCAGGACAGGGCTCGATTTTCAGAGCCTCCCAAGCTTGTCCCCAGGGTCTGCTCCAGGCTGGGTTCCTCTCGTGGGTCCCATGGGCTGCCGGCAGCACCCAAGTGACAACTTAAGTGTTCCACGCTCTTGGTCCTCTTCTTTTCAACTTGACACTCAATCATAAACAGCAGTGGGTAGCACAGGACATACCGTGTATTTAGTTTCTGGAGAAATGAACTATTTTTCATGAGTAGCCCCACCATCCTCTTGCTGTCTCCAGTCACAGCTGTTCCCCCATGGATCAGACATCGGCCCAACATCTGCTTGGCTCTGGTCTCCAGCAGTTCCCAGTCCTGTATAGCATCTCAATTTGTAACTCTTTTGACCCCAACACCCCTTTTCTGAAGCCACAGAACCAGTTAAGCTCTCTGAATCATACCCTACAACATTTATTTTTGCTCATCAGCAGGGGCCAGATTTTGAAGCTATTGGTTATTTTTTACTGACCGTTACTCATTCAGATTGTCCACTGCCCTTGTTGAACATATCTCTAAGTAATGGCAGATCATGACTGGTGTTAATTTGCCCTCATTACCCAAGGCATGAGCTCGTGCTCTGCTGCTTAGCCCCAGCAGCCATACAGCTGGGACAGGAGCCAGCATTCCTTGTAGCGTGCTTGCAAGGAAAGGTAACCCCGCATCTTCAGGGCTGGTGTTCCAATGGCCTTGTGTTGGCATGTGATGCTCTGCTGTTGGGCACGAGGGACTGCTGCGTGTGAAAAGGGCTGTTACAAAGATGAGTTGCATTGCATTGTCTGTCCACAGCTGCTTTATTTAACAGGATCTTGGATATGTCTGTGCTGTGCATCTCAGACATAAATAGTACTGTCAAAGGGTTGCTAGGAGCAGCAAAACCACAGATGAGGCAAGTTGCCATCTCCTAAAGAGTCCCTTGTCACAGGGCAAGAGTTTTCCTTTCTTCACCTGGAAGCTTCAAATGCAGCAGGAAAAGGCCGAGCTTTTAGCCACCTTCTCAAAGACACACATTTTCCCTTTGCCACCCAAAGCAAGAATTGTAACATGACTTTAACAAAACCACAGAGCTGAATTGCTGAAGTTAAAAATGACCAAAAAAGTAGCCAGGCATTTATTTTCAGGGGAAAAGTTCTATAACTTATAAAAAGAGAGAAGCTGCTGTCTGCCAGACAGGCCGGGGCTTCCCCGTGCATGGCTGGAGCATCAGATGATGTGGAATGGGAACAACTGGTGTTTTCTGCACCAGTGGTTAGTGCCTCTGTGTGATTTAGTAGCATTCTTTTGAATATGAGCTCTATGTGACATGCACAGCATTTAAGGAGAATTCATGGGCCGCCACGGACCAAAAGATCACTGACAAGGAATCCGAAGCTGGGCCATTAATGTTTTATTACCCCTGCTCTTAGCAAAGTGGCTGTGTCTTCTTTGAATTTGTACAACCCCTAACGCAGTGGGGTCTTGTTTCTCTCTGTCACACTTTTCCTTGTTCCTGACTGGTGCATTTTCAATACTACCCCTGAATAGCCCTGGAAAATGTAAATATCTAAGAAGAAAGTGACGTTTCTTGTGGTTTCCGTCTGTGCAAGGAGACTTTCAGCAGTGCCTGGTGTCCTTCTTGGGTGTAGTTTGATGGGAGTTCTCCTGCTTGCTTCTTCACAAGAGGCTAAGGGAGGCTGTTCGGTCAGCCCCAAAGTCTGTCCTTTCCAGGTTGGACAGGAACTGAGGGGTCCCCATTTGACAAACAGGAGAACCTGTCCTCCCTGGCAGACACCACCAGGCCCTGGCTCTGCCACTGGCCCCGATGAATGCACGGAGGGGAGAGGGTGCTTGGCCACTCCCAGCTCTTGAGCCCTCTTCATGCTCCTGACGTGCTGGAAACAGCAAAGGCACCTCCCTCTCCCTCATGTCCAGAAGTGATTTTCTGTTTCACCATCTGAAGAACAGACTCGTGAGGTGTACAGGGGAGTGACCCCAGGCTTGTGCTTGGGTGAGCGTGATGTCAGAAATGGATTTTGCAACCCCAACGACCCTGGTAGCCCAACCAACCTCCTGGTAGCCCAAGCTGTTACTAAGCCACACCAAATGCTGTGTGCGTGGCATAGATATGTTTTAGGGTGCCCTTGGAGCTCTGAGCCAGCAAAGCTTCCCATGTTGTGCAGGTTGCATACTCTTGCTTCTCCTGGTCCTGCTGCAGAGCCAGTCTATGCCCCCATGGCTCTCAGTGAAGGCAAGAAGTGTGTCTGAAAGAGGCACAGCCCATCCTGGTGGAGATCCCAGCGTGGCTTTCCTTCTTCCACCTAGCCTGGTTGTCGCTGAGGGATCCCCATCTTGGTAAGCGTTGGCTGCCCTCTGATTTTGTGTTGTAAGAGAGCAAGGGGTTTAAGAGGGAAGGTTAACCTAAGCTATACACTCACTTCTGCTGGCTTGCTTCAGAATATTAATGTGAGCAGTAAGGTCAGAATATTAATACTGTCAGCTGTGCAAGTGTGCTGCTTGTAATTCATGATGAATACACTGAAATGTAGTGCCGTTTCAGTGCTGTGGCAGAACCGTTTTCTACTGCATATATTCCATTTTCTGGCTGTGTTACTTCCACATGGAGTGGGCAGCTTTCCTGCCCAGGCACGTGCACTCTCCTGCCCTGCCCATGAAGGGCACATGAGCGCTGAAAATCCCGAGTTGTTTGCATTTCATAGCCCCAATAAGCTTTCAAATCAAATAACAGCTCCTTTTTAATGTGAGCATGAATAATATCTTTTTCACAGACATATTTGCTTCCTCTGTTTATTTTCTCTGAGATGACTAATTGTTTTAAGAGCTGCATTCCCAAAGCAAAACAAACAAACATCCCTCCTGTGTTACAATCCTCAAAGCTTAAACCAGCCCAAACAAGGACAAAATATATTTTGCCCTCTGTAACTGTAAGTTTTCTCTTCCATCAGACTTTATGCCTGAAACAGATAAGGTTCTCTTTGCATAAGCAATTATGGAGCTATCTTTTTTTGGACAGATCTAAATTAACCGTCATCCTAAGCCAAGATCAGAGACAAAGGTAGTGAGGCTGAATGCAAGTTCAGCAAAAGAGAAATCTCAGTTCAAGGAGCTATTTATGAATGCTGACTTTCTTTATTACATTAGAAAGAAAAATTCTCTTGGGATCCAGCAGTCTTCAGGGAAAGTGTGTTCAAGTCATTTTGTCTGTTTTTCTGTCCTTTCCCTTTGGCATTACTATGAGGCAAAGCAGGCGAACAAAAATATTGTATGAGGCTGTATAAGCTGTTCCATAGGTGTCTGCTTTGGTAGCTGGATGCATATTCATTATTTATGATGCAAAGGGCTGTCTCCCTGAAGGATTTCTCTTTAGTCTGTAAAACCTAGCATTTCCTTCCTTGTTGTGTTGGCCTAGCTTCCCAAATTCGTTTTCTGATCTCCGCTGTTTTTTCCAGACACTGCAGCTCAGAGAGATGCTATTGCAACGTGATCAAGCTGCAGCAGGTACCAGAGTCCTCGGGGGGCACAGCAGGCGATGGAGCAGGGCATCGTCCCAGAGCTGGCAGTGGATCACTTGCCTGCCTGACATAACCCTCACACGGCAATAACCCACCGGCATTGCAGTGGGAGTGTTGATATATGGATAGGAGAAGGTCCCACTAAAGGCTTTTTGGCTCCGGCATGTTCCTGCCTGAGAAGTGATGTCAGGGCAACATGGAAAACCTGTGGCAGTGCATCCAAGCTGGGTGGGTTTTACCCCACATAACTCACTTTTGCCACCCAAAAATGGGCTATCCGTTTGTCAGTGGAAGGAGGCAAGTATCTATAGAGGAGGATCCAAACCACCAGGCTCAAAAGTCCTCACCCCTGTCACAACCATGTTGAAGTACCTACGTCTCTGCTGTTTGCAGAGGGACCAGAGACAGTGAGACATGCAAATTTTAGGCAGCCAGACTTAGGGGAAATGAATCCTGTCATGGTGGTGAAGCTGCTTTCATGTCAACCACACTGCTATTTTGGAATAAAACCTTTGGATTTCTGGGACTTTTAGGCAGTAGAAAGCAACAGGATTAAGGGGTTGGTGGCCCACTTAAATAATCAGCATCATTCTCTTTGTTTTATCCCAGCTCCCTCTGGTTTTTTTGCAAGTCGGTTGCAGCCATTTCTCAAGTGCTTTCAGTGAGGAAGTATACTGATGCCGAACCTCATCAGCCTGCTGCAAGCACGTTGATATTCACGCAGCGACTTCAGATCTACACTGCTCAGGAAGGTGAGACTAAAACAAGCAGACACTTCTCTCAGACTTGTTGCTGCAGCAGCCCATCTAGGGACTGGTTTTGGGCTCTGACATGTGCGACCCAACACTGCTGCTTTATTGCCACGTGGGTCAGCATTGTCCCAGCAGAGGTAGGACAAGGCGAAAAAAATTGCACAAGGCACGGTTGTGAAAAGCTTTGGTTTGTGCAGTTAGGTTGTACAGGGAGCACTGGGAGGGACCTGAGTGCCCCTTCTTTTTGCTCCACGGGACAATTTGGACTTACTCAAAAGAAAAAAGTATTTCACAATGGTGCTGCAAGGTGATCTGCATAATTGTTAGGGTGAATTAACTAACGTGAATATTACTGAAAAATCCCAGGCAGTAGGGTAGCAGCTGCTTTGTGAACCGGGCAATGACACTTCTGTATTCAGGTACTATGAATTTCAGCGCTTTCATATTGCTCTATCCATTTTGAGGAACCCAGTTACGCTTCTTGTTCATTGAAGCTTTTTAGTGGCCATTTCGAGTGAAAATACAAATCTTTTTCTCCGTACTCTGAATAGCCTGGAGAATGACCAGAAGAAGGAGAAGTGGATGGAGTCTGATGAGCGTTGTCTGCCTAATGCAGCAGTTTCCTGCGTGTTTCATAATCTAAAAGGCAGGTACGAGCATCCTTTGCCAAAGCATGGAGAAGGCATGAGGTGGAAAAAAAATGTCTCTAGAAAACAGTTCGAGGTCTAAGAGCACTGTGTCCCTAGTCAGAAGCCATGTGTCAGCTAGGTGCTTGACTGGTTTTGTGTTAGACATGAATTGTCAT
This sequence comes from Steatornis caripensis, assembly GCA_013398225.1. NCBI lineage: Eukaryota > Metazoa > Chordata > Aves > Caprimulgiformes > Steatornithidae > Steatornis > Steatornis caripensis. Next base: position 463,489 of record VZSC01002512.1, read on the forward strand.
AACTTCCCATAAACTAGTGTATAACTGCAATAGCATGAAGCTCACTTCATACTTTGTGGGAGATTGTGGTGGATTTAATTAATCATCCTTAATTGTGTGATGAGCAGAACTATGAGGATAATGTCAGTTATTTTTTGGTATGTAGCATTAAATACAGAAAGTTAAAATATGTGAGAACTAGAAATATTGGACAAACACGGAGCTGCGCAAAGCTAAAATAGCTCTTTAAGGTGGTGTATGGAAGTTTATACTTCACAGTAAGCCTGCTATGGTTGTGGACTTTGAGACCTCTCTCCGTGCTTGGGATGGCAGTGGCTCTACACTCGCCTGGTATATGCTGTTAGCTGAGTTAATGTGGTTTCCTCTTTTTTTGGGGGGTTTATTCTCCAGTGGCGTGCACAGTCTATGAGAACCTTTGATTTTTATTTTCTTTATGAATAACATGCTCAAAGCTGCAGCAGGACAGGGCAGGTTCACTGCAGGCAGGGAGGTTCACTGGTAGGTTGTAGGACGGTCATGAGAAAGCTGTGATAATCTCCTTACAACCGAACTAGAACGTCTTACTGCTTCAGTGGCTTGACCCTGCAAATGTGAACTTTGGCTTTCCCTTTCCAAGACACCCACTTGTACTCTGGCTAGGATTCAGGGGAATCCTGAAAATTCCTATACATAAAAAATTTTGCGATCTCCAGAAGGGAAGAATCTCTTGGTTTTCATCAGGGAAGCAAGCAAGAAGACGAGAGTTCCCAGGGCTTCTCAGTCAGGAGCTGTGGCAAGGGGCTGGCTCTGCTCTAGCCATGGTGGAAGGAGGGGACAAGGCAGCCAGAAACCCCTCAGAACAGCACTGCACACTGCAAATCAGGCTGCGTGATGCCTGTCACTGTCATAGCACTGTGTGAAAGCAGGAGACCGCTGCAGGTGCAGCAGCTGTTTCTCAAGGATATTCATCCGTTTGCAGCGTACATGGGGATGCACAATTCCTGTATCTCAATAAAAGTTGTTTGCAGATTAAAGAACAGTAAAATGGCAGGTGATTTTTGATGAAAAATGATGAACAAGTAAGTCTAAGTTGATAGACCACATATCAGTCTGCAACAGATATTCAGCACAGGCAAGCCTTAGGTCAAAGATAGTACTTCTGTGAGTAGAGAAGCACTGTAACTAAACAAGCACTGGTGATAACAGAAGATGAAGTTTTCACATATGGAAATGTCCAGAAATATTAAATGGGGAGCTTGAAAAAGTCCACAGGAAATTCTGCAGATCTATGAATATTATTATCCATGAACTTTAATTACATTGACATTTAAAAGGAACATAAACAGCACTTTACTTGCACTGTAGCCACACTTTTATTGCATACATTTAAATACATTAGAAAGTAGACAGAGCTATACTGTGCTGTATGGGACCAGTTCAGGCAGTTAGACATTAAAAACGTAGAAGTAAAGGATGTTTCAGAGCTGCACCTCTGCTAGGGAAAACTGGCCCAGTAGTTCTTCCTCAGTATCCCAGAGCAGCAAAAAGAAGTCTTCTGGCTTTTTTAACTTCCCCAGGGTGTTCCAGGGCACTGGATCCTGAAGCCTGCTTGGATGAAACTTCTTGCGGGCTTTAGATAGTTGTCCTTCTCTGCAATGCTATCTTCAAAATAGGCAGTTTTTTCAAGTGCAACCTTGCACAGCCCTGCATAGTCATGGCCACTGGTATAGGAAGGGTCTCACACCAGCCTCTGAAGTATCTGCAACAGCCACCCATGGAGCTAATGGGCTGGATGAGATGTGTGGCAATTCATATCCGGTGAGGGTCTCATGTTGCCTATCTGTGAGGCTATGGTAGACACCGCACTACTGCTGCGTTTTCGTTTTTTGGTTGAGAATGCTGCCACATGGGGTTTGACATTGCACCTCTTCCTTGCAATCTTGTTCCTTGTCCCACACATCCATCTGGTGCCTTGAATACACAAATCTGAATTCTACCCTCGTGTTTGACAACAGCATAAACGTCTCCACTCCTTCCGTTGAGTAAGCAATCATGTTGACATTGCAGATCATGGGCACTGAGCATGGGCATATGATAGCATATGATATCATATAATAACTTGCAGATGGAAACGTATCTGAAAGAAGAGCATCGCTGGCCTTTTAGAAAATTGTATTGTCAATTTAATTTTAGCTTGGGAAATATTTATGTAGGAGGCATTCTGACTCTTTAAGAGATCCCTTCCTTGGATGTTTTTTCTGCTTCATGATTCACTTCTTACTTCTACAAGGGTTGTTGTTATGCCCTGCTGCTGTTCTTCTTCAAGATCTCTTTTCAGTGGGTTAAGTCTGAGCGTCACCATTTTCAAAACATACTTCCTCATCCCACAGGTGTGGGTGTGGCCTTTGTTCTTCGTTTCCAAAGATGCTTGTGATTTGCATTTTGGCATGCTAAAATTCATGATTCTCAGTTGAATTAAGTTTACAAAATGATCTAGATCTTCTTGTATAATTGACTTGTCATTATTTAGTATGTCACTGTACCACCTGTAAATGTTACTGGTCATGCCTTTAGATTATCTTCTAGATTAAAATACTGATTACTGTTCTATGCTATAAAGAGATGCTATGATGATGCCATAACTCTGTTCTCTGTTCCCACTGATTATTTGGATGATAGACGAGAATATGTATGCTTGTGCAGCTGATGTGAATCTCTGAGGGACTGCTAACATGCTGAAAGAAAGGACTGGAAATTTAAAGCAGTCCTCCCAGATGGGAGGCATGGTCTGAAATTAAAGAGGGTTAGTTTCAGCAAGGAAAAGTGCAAGGTAGCATAATATCTGATGGCAAATACTTTGTTTTCAGCAAATCTGCAGAAAAGAGTGGAGTTTTCAATCAATTCCAGATCCAACATGACTCAACTCTGTGTATATAACAAAAAAAAAGAGCTAAGTGTTACAGTTGGGAACACTGTTTAGCCTGCAACATAAACGAAATATTCCTCCTGCTCTGGTCAGCACTGGAAGGGCCGCTGCTGCAGCTCTAAGCTCAGTTTTGGATGCTGCGCTTCGAAGACAATGTGAATCAGCTGGAAGGAATGCAGAGGAGAACACCAACTACTGACAGATCTCGAAACCATGGGCTCCACAGAAAGACTAAACTAAATGGGTCAGTGGAGTGTAAAGGATGAAGGACTGCCTCCAAATTTGTAAAAGTATTTTTTGCAATGTCATAGACACTTTGCAATGTCCATAGGACAAGAAGCACACAGCTTATTTGCAGCTACTGGAGGTTTTAAAATACAGGTTAAACAAGCATTTGTGGGGCTGGTAAGTGTCTCCTTGACCCTTCCTTGGGATAAGGGTGATTTGGATGATGTCTCAAGTTCTTTCTGGTCGTCTTTCGCTATAGCATGACTATTCACATACAGTTCTATTGTTGATCTATTTTCCTGTATTTGTTATAAAACTGAGTTTTGGAATCACAGGCAAGCTTTGCTAAATGCCTTTAGAAACTGCCATCGGATTCTGGCATTGTATTTACTGTTGGTTTTCAAATCCATGAGTATATTTAACGTGTGCTACACTGACTTACTTGTGTGTTGACTCTACACTGAATGCCATGGTTGGGTGAAAATGCAGTAAGTTCCTTTGGTTTTAATGCCACTGTTTCAGAGCACTGCCAGTGCACTTTAGATATATACATCTCATTTTTCTCATGCTCTAGCATTGACCCTAAGCTTCTGCTGGGCAAGGTGCTAATGCATGCCTGTACCTCTAAACACCCTGAGTAAAAACAGTACTTTCTGAACTACTTTGTATTAGGGTTTCGTTTTCTTTTTTTCTTTTGACTTGACTTAATATGGTATATTTTCAGGGTAAACTCCCTGATATGTGGATTTCATGGGACAGAGGCCAAGTTTGCTTCTCTTTAGCACCTTCTTTTTCAAAGTAGCAATCACGTCTGACTTGCTCCTGCTAGCTTATTCTGGGGCTTATGAAATACTGAGTATAGGCGACCAGAAATGGAGGCAGCAGGGCACAGGGAGATGGGGAAAGCAGGAAGAAAACAGCTGAAGAAAACACCCAGAGAGTTTCAGGTCTGAGATGGCTTCTTGGGCTTTCTAGAGCAGCTGGTTCCCAAGGGACTCATTTACTCTACAAATGCCTGTCTCAGGAAGACCTGAAGCTGTATTGCTTCGGCCCCACGCACAAGGTGTTGATGCCCACCAAACATGACCTGGTGTCTCTATTCCCACGACATAGTTTGCCCACACCCAAGCTCGACCATGACCTGCGGTTTGCTCCCACCCCAGCTGTGCTTGACCAGCTGTTGTTGTTCCTGAGGTGAAACAGCATAAAGCATCAGGTGGGATGGGAGCGTTTTGGCAGACCCCAGATCAGTTTCTTACTTATTTGCTTCCCTGCCATGTTTGCCAGCTCCTCAGGAGTGAGTTGTTTCAGGTGTGCTTGTTAAATTGGCAGTGACTGACACTTATTGCTGGCACCCAGGGATTCCCTGTCATTCGAGAACTACTGGGACCTGTCTAAAAATCACGCTTTCCACACGTACCTTCCCATCCAATCCTTCCTTCAGCTGGTATTGTCTAATGTGATCAAAGCCTTTACCCATCACATACTCCCTCTCCACTTTGTCACTGGTGAGGTCTGATGAATCACCCTCGTTATTGTTCTGAGCCTGCCGGTCACCCAGACACAACACAGTGCGAGCACANCGCTTTCCACACGCACCTTCCCATCCAATCCTTCCTTCAGCTGGTATTGTCTAATGTGATCAAAGCCTTTACCCATCACATACTCCCTCTCCACTTTGTCACTGGTGAGGTCTGATGAATCACCCTCGTTATTGTTCTGAGCCTGCAGGTCACCCAGACACAACACAGTGCGAGCACAATGGTGACAACTGAATTATAACAACTTCTCTGCTTCCTTTGCTGCTCAGGTACAATATTTATGGCACTATTAATGCACAGCGCTGTCAGGAATTTTAAAACGCGTGTAGCTCACCTGTACCTGTCACACATGCACGTCCTCCGTGTTTCAGAAGTGTCAGGAGAATCCTTATCAATTTTTCTCTCTTAATAGTCTTCTGCTGTGAAGCCCAAGTCAAAAATGGCAGGCTCCAGCTCAGGAAAACCTGATGGATCTTTCTGTGGAGATAGACAGGATAAAACTTTCAGCCGTGCTGCTTAAGCAAGTGACTTAGCCTTCAGGCCATGGGGATGTATAAGTACTTTTTTCCCTTTATCTTCTGATTTTAAGCAGAATTTAAGCTCCTAAATATCTTTATGGATTTGTCCCATAACCTTACAGGGCATCTGATGCTTGACAAAACCAATAAGTGATGCAAAACTCACTCTGCTGAATCAGAGGGACCAAATGAAGTCGAGAGCTTTATGCTAGGTTGGATGTAGCTGTCTCCCCAGGGCCAGTCATGGAGCTGGCATCGACACTGCAACTGTGTGCTCTGGCTACATTAGCAGAAATATAACCGATTGCCCTTGACCGTGAGTGATCTGGAGCATATTTGTACTGCCAAAGGATGGGAAAACACACACATTTGGCATGAATGAATATAGCACCTCAACTTTAAGCTCATACCACTTTTAAAATAGGACACAGCTCTTGCTAAGACATAAAACTCTTCACAGTTATAAACATATGTGCAAGTTTCTCCTATGGCCAGTGAAGGTAAGCCAGCAAAAAGATTTTATTTTGCTAGTGTTGCTTAAACTGCTTCAGAGAGCATAATAACTTCTAGCATGGAAAGCAACCCATGTGGGACACACTACATGCACTAGAGCCAGTCCCTTTGGGGTCCCTCTGTACCTGATGAGATCTGGTTGATGTAGCTGATGGAGGCTCCACAGTGACTCACCTCACCCTAATGTAAAAACTAAAACAGAGCACAGGATTTATTGCTTAGAAGAGCATGCTCTCCAGCAATTAGAAAGGAACCAGACTCACATGGTTACATCTACACTACTGCTATTGAAGTTAGGCGAGATGCACCTTTGCTTCTCCTTAGCCCCGGACTTATGTAGCAAATACTGCTGGTGATTGAAGAGGCCATTCCTTAAACTTGCTTGCTACTCTTCTCCTGGCATGATGGTCCTGCAACGGAGCCAGCAGAGCTGGCTTATGGATACAAGAGCACTCCAGTCAGACTAAATCATCTCCCTGACAATGGGACTGTTATTCTAGGCTACTTCTTGCAGTTCGTTTAGCTGTCATCACACTTGATTTTAAACAAAGGCAGCTGATTTTGCCTGAAGTTGATGAGGGACCATAGACACGAACTGTTCTGCAGCAATACGGACGAGGCCCTACACTCCACCTGGTTGTGGTGAGAAGGACTTGTACCTCCAGCCAAAGGCTCTCACAGTGACTTTGGGGAAAAAAAATACACTTGACCATTTCCCACTGTCATTGCTTTTCCAGCAGAGGTTTCGGTGTCCAGTGACATGCCTGTTGACTTGTAAGTCCTTTAGGTACTTCTGGACTGTTCTTCTTGGCCTTCTCCTGCAGGTTCATACACAACTCTAGGAAAGAGCCAGGAGAAAGCTGTAGAGGAATGGGAGGCAACATACAACTGGTCTTCCTCATAATTTGTCACACAAACTCACTTTGATTTTTCTACTTGAAAAGCTGGTTATTAAATTTCTCCCCTGTCTTTGCACTGACCTGGACAACAACCAATCTTTATTACAGTGACTAAACAAATCTGGTCTCAGAAGGACCCATGTGCCGGTGCTGATGGACATTTTATAGCACAGTCTTTCACCACACTCCCCAGCCCATCTTTTTAAAAATGACAAACCTGCATTTAGGAAAAGGAAATTTACTGTGGCTTTTCTGTGCAGATGGTGGTAAGCGTGAGTTAGCATTTGCAAGCTTATAAGCACATATGGTTTTGTACATATCAATTAAGGCAGTTGGCTAATCACTCTAATATCATTACTGATTCATCTGTATTCCTTCAAATAGACATTTATGCGCAGCCTGGTGATTTTTATACGTATGGACTGGATTGTGCAATTCTCCCTGTCATCATTTGTAGTCAATAACATTTCCTTGGCAGCAAAGAGATTAAAAAGGGTACATTTCAGAACTGTGTGGGCAAGTCATTTGGCCCATGCCTTATGTACAAGGCATGCACATAAAATATTTGTGCGTGTGTGGTTTCTTTTTAAAGGCTCTGCTAGTCATGCCGTGGGCTGAGTGACAACAGCACTATGTCTGTGCACATGGGATATACATGCAGACTCATGCATGCACTCATCCTGCTGTTTGAGAGCCTGCTGTGCATGGCCAAGCACCTTGACCCTACTAGCCTCACCTCACAGCCCTGACTGGGCTCACCACCGTACCTCCACCGCAGCAGTCCTGGCAAAGCTAACCTTTTCACCCCAGCCCCTCTCAGATACAACAGACCCCAAAAAAGAGCTCAGATACCCACCACCACCTCTCTGGCTCTCTGTGGCTTACCTCCAAGACCACTGTTCCTGCCTGCTTGGCCATGGTCTCAGCACCACATGCCTTACTTGCCTCCCTGCCCATGCACAGCTCTGGGCTTGCACCGCTCCTCATGTTGTTTCAGTTCCCGCTGCTGTCTCGATCAAGTTTCTCCTGTGTCCAGACAGCAACCCTGAGACTGCATCATCCAGAGACAGCCCCGAGAGCTGGCAAGTGAGGCATGCTTTGGTTACCCCATGACCATAGATTTTAGCTGTGCCTTCCCCTGCTGCTTTCCAACGCCCCCCGTATACTTTTTGAATATGGGTAAATTTACCAGTACCCCTGGGATGGATGCTCCTTCACTCCTGGGGAAGTTCAACTCAGAAGACGGGGGCCAAACTTTTCAATGTTGGACAAATCATTGCAAATGGCAGCTGTGTGCTTAAATCCATTTGATTATCAATAGCCGTTAGCAACCATGAGCCTTTGAAAACCACTAGCTCCTTGAGATAGGTGTCTTGATACATTCCAAGGTATCTGAGTCTCTGGCTGGGCTTTCGGAGGTGTTCCGGATCCAAAAAATTATGATGTGAGCTGAAGCTCTTGGGAGGCTTTAGGAATACGATTGCTTTTTCAGTGCTGTAATAAAATGACCTGGGTCATCCCTTGGCACAGGAGACCTGCAGGACTGGGTCGCTGCCTGACCTGCAAGGCCACCCATTGACCAGAAAATGTCCAGCCCATCTCTCCCGACCGCACAGAGTTCTCAGGGCTTCTCCCTGTGCCAAAAAACTCCATGCATACGGGCTGGAAAATGACCGTTTTTATGGCAAATCTTAAAATGGAGACATGGGAATTTTTCAGAGTATTACCTTCAGGCTACAGATCGTTTTCACACTACATAAACACCTGTTGTTCTTTTTTCTTTCTTTCACTTTTCANAACTCCTTGCATACGGGCTGGAAAATGACCGTTTTTATGGCAAATCTTAAAATGGAGACATGGGAATTTTTCAGAGTATTACCTTCAGGCTACAGATCGTTTTCACACTACATAAACACCTGTTGTTCTTTTTTCTTTCTTTCACTTTTCAAAACTTCAAGTCCACTTGTATCTAGCTTTCAAGTGAATGGTGCCGCTCCAGAGCCAGGGACAGATGCATTTTGAGGAATGCTAGATTTTATTTTTTTTTTATCTTTATTTCTGACTTCAAATTGTTTTTAAACCTCAATAGTACCTTTAGTCCAGGGTTTTTTTAAAAGAAACTGTTTGTCTTCAAAAATTTATTTCTGGTTTTGATGCTGAAGAGCTCTCGCTATCTGGGCAAAAAACTTAAGTTCTCAGAAGAAAGAAAACTAAAAAGGACATAAAATTCATGAATGGCTTGCTCTCCCAACTGTGGTCCAAAAGAAAATTTCTATGTTAGTTCCTCACAGGAGTTTATTTATAGACTTTTGCTAGCCACAGTGTTAGAGCTGCTATGACAAGGTTGCATGATGGTATTTTTAGCACCTTACCTAGAACCCAGCCATGTGATTTCCCCGTAGTCCCCTAACAACTGCATAATGGAAACAGCATTTTCGCTATAGCAAAACAGGGATGGAACTGATAGGCCTACAAACACCCAGCACGGAGCTCTGCTTTTGTGTGGTTGCAGGTGAATTTGCTTGTAATCGAGCTCTCCTAGAGCACCAGCAGTGCAATGGATGAACTTCCAGCTCTCCTCATCTCCACCAGTACTCCAACATTACTTAGCCATTCGATTAACTAGACCTTTGTCGGCCTAGAGGGACCTGAGCCCTGTTCGTGCTGCGCATTTCCAGTTCTTGCTGATGTGAACTGAAAGCAGAGGCACAAAGTGCTCTGGAGGCTGGGTCCAGTGAAAAACTGGGACAGGTTCCCATCTTCACATTTGCCGTGAGACTGAGACCTTGCTAGCAAACAGGTGTTTTCCTGGGACATTTTTCAAAGAAAGTGAAGGGGAGGTGGGCAGAACTGTTTAGTAGAAAACGCTTGTGTTTTTTGAGAAAAAACTTGAAACGCTTCAGGTCTGAGATGCTAGCTAGTGAGGAAGGTACTTCAGATGTGTTGCATTCCCTCTTTGGTACTGTGGAGTGACCGTGTCTGCTGGGGAGGCTCATCGTGTCTCCATGGGGGTGTCACGGGGCTCACCTGACTGACAGTGGCGCCTCAGGAAAGAGGTTTTCTGGCTGGTGACTTTACTGATGCTGAAGCACAGGAACATGACAAAACCAGGCTGTGTACAGCACCATGACAGCGTTTCTGAATCAAAATACCTCAGTCGTAGTCTGAAAGAATAGTGTACTTGTTCATAAGTTTTTGCAACACTAAATCAAAATCTCTGTGGACATCAGACACTGGTGAAATATTTAATAGAAATTTAATTCAAACAGTTTTTCATCAGAAAATTGATTTCATTTCAGCCCAGAGCAAATCTTGCTATCTTGATTAAATGAGGCAGAGAGAATATTTGCTGGTTGCTTGCATCTCTCCGGTCCCTCATTTAGCTGTGTGGTTTTGGAGAGCAGGGCCTTCTTGCTTAATGTCTTTGCAGCTTTCAGCCACCCATGACACAGGGCTGAGCCCAGCGGAGACTGTTTATAGCCTATTTTCTCCAAGACCTCTAAGTCCCATATTTTTCACTGCAGTGTTTTGAATGAGATGTTTAAAAATCACAACCTTGACAGCTCTCCAAGGCTACCATCTGCTGGTTTCCTTTCATGTAAGCGTAGCTACTGAAACACCGGGCACTTAATCTGAGGTAAATGTCTAAGCCTCCTCTCCAGCCAGGCAGGGATGGGCTCCTCTTGGAGAGCTAGTTCATTCATCTCTTTTAGGAGGGGATAATTGGAAGTGCCTCTCTTAATGGCCAAGAGGGAGAGACTGACTTGTAGATGGGTGATGTCAGGTGAGAGAAATAGACCCAAAATGGTCTGAAAGTTGAGCCTGTGATTTATTCTCCTTATGGCCTCGTGTTGGCTTCTTAGACTCAAAGGCTGATTGTGTGACTCTGAGGGGGAGTACATTTTTGTAGATAGATGAAAGGGGTCTGAGAAATGCAAACACATTATTAGCAGTAATAACTTAGCTTTCCTCACCCCCTTCAAAGTTGCATCATCTTCAGCATGTGCTGGTGCATTAGCCACAATTTTGGCATTACCAGATATTGAGAGTTTCAATCTCGAATTGGAACATTTTCTTGACAGAGTAATTTGTACAGGGCACTCACAGGAAAAGCTCCTTCTGGCTTGAAACTGAGTCTCACCGATGCCTTACTTTGAGAGAAATTAGTCTGGGGAAGAAATCCTGCAGTCAAGGAATGGAGAACAAGAGGGTGTGTGACCTCTATTGCAGTTTAATTTTCAAAGGTAAGCCCCTGTGCCTCTCATATGGTTAAAAAAACCTTATTGGCATGCCAGGGTATCCAGTCATCCTCCAGGCTGCCGTTGTGATCAGGTTTGTTGCAGCAATATTTCTCCGCTACCATCTCCTGTCCTACGTCCATCCCGTGGCCCCGTGGGACAGGGGTAGGTGAGCAGTGGCTGGAGGCTGGAGAAGCGTTGCCCACCTGCCTTCTTGCCCGGGGCTTCTCCCCAACATCTGCAACCTCTAACAGGAAGGACCACTCTCCATCCCTGTCCTCCCTGAGGCCTGGCCAGTCTGTGAAGAAATGCGGCGCCCAGCGCTCTACCTCTCTGTCATTGAATTTCCAGCTGGGATCGCTCACGTATGGTAGCTCTGCTGTTCTGAAATCCAGGCTTGCTCCAAAACAGCTGTGAATTTTCATGAAAAGCCTTCAGAGATATGCTGTGTAAAGACCTGATTTCATGGCTGATGTATATTTCATGTAACACCTCAAGTTTCCACACAAAACCCCTGAGCTTTGTTCTCATGGTTACCAACGTGCCCGCTGAATACCTCAATAAAGTGCATTACAGTGGTGCCTACTGGAAATATTATACCTAAAGTTTAGGAGACTGGGCCATTATCATGCTCTGTTTTCACTGAATCCCTTGCTCTCCTCACAGGAAAAACAATTTATTCTGAGCTGAAACCTGACTCGGAGGATCTCTCACAGAGACTGAATTTGATAATATTCACTGCAGACGTTTTTGACTTAGAAAAATACAAAATAAAACAGAGCTTGGCAGGTTTGGATTTCTTGGGGGATGCTTGTATACACTCACAACTCTTTTGCCTTGGAAAATTAGTTCTTTTGAAGAAATGGGTCATTGATGTATATCTTCTTTTATTAGGGCAAGAACCAAAGACATTAATGAGCATAAAAGATAAATAGATTATATTTTAATTGCTTTTCTTTTCCTTTAGAAAAGATAATTGTTCTGGAAAACAAAAGCTGTGCTTGTGTATTTTGCTGAATTTAAGTAATGGAAAGTACATTTTCTTGTGACTTTGGCCTGCCGTAAACCATATTGCTCATGGAAATAATTTTGTCTCAAAAGCTGATTTTTCTTTCATACACACAATGCCTTCTGACCGATTAAAAATACATATTTTAAACCCTTATGAGAAGAAAGGTCAGTCATACAGTGATGTGATTTTACTTGTAGAGATTCCACTTAGTATAATGTCTGATGAAAGAAATGAAGTTTAACCTTTTGAATGACTTTGGGAGCCCGAAGAAATGTCATGACGCTGTTTCCTTTAGGCATTGTCATCTTCAGACTCTTTCATATCCCATCTCAACTGCCTCTTCTCCCTGTAACAGTTGCTCATAAGAAATATGCCTGCCTGCCTTCATACTCTTTGTGGACACTCAAAAAAAATATTGAGTTTTAAGAAGCTCTTGCTTCTTTTTATCTTCATGCTTTGTCCAGCTTTGCTTATAACTTATCCACTTCTCTGTTTCCCGTGCTGAGCATGATGGTCATGTATTTTTGGTAGACAGAGCGTGCATAACTGCAAGGAAAACAGGGGTACAAAGAAAAGAAATTGGCTTTCAAGAAAGCCTTGCACTTCTTCTCCAGGTGATTACACCCTCCGTTGCTTGTGGGTTTTGCAGCTTGACATTTTAATAGGTCTCTCTTCACGTGTTGTTCACTGTACCAGGTTTACAACCGATTGTGCCAACAGACTAAATGTTGCCTGAGATGGAGTGGCCCCACATCTAGGCTTTGCTAGAAATGGATGTTGTTGCAGCCGCTAATTAAGGAAGACCTGCTCCTTTTTCCTGTTTAACAAGAAGGTTTCTTCATAGGTGTACTCCTTGCAGGAACTGCAGTGCTGTCTGCTGAAAGCCTCCAATTTTTTGTGAAAACATTCTACTTACTGAAAGCACCAGCAGTGCATTTAATGGCTAAATAAATGCACTGTAAGGTCCAAACTCTCTTGACAATACCCACTGATTTGTACTAGATGAGCATCCAGCTCTTCAGCAGTGTAGCACAAGGGTACCAGACAGCCTCACTGTCCCTTAGCAATGAAAACCAGACCATTGCTGCATCCTCCCTGCGCCCCTGAAGCAGCTCCCCATGGCTTCAGTGGCTGTGAAAGCGGCCACTCAAGTGAGGTTGTCTCCCTTCTTATAGCTGCGGTGCTAGACCAGTGATTTTTAGCCCATGGTCAGAGATCCCTGAGGAGGCTGTGGAAGCCTTCCAGGGTATATTAAAACTAACCAAGAGAACTACCATTAGCAGTTGGCTTACACCTATCTTCTGGGCTTATGTACCTTCCTAAAAATAATATAGGGTTCTGTGATTAATAAATCCACAGGTTGAAACCCACTCTCCTGCAGCTAGCTGGCAGAAACTCCACAGCCTCTTTTTTTTTTTTTTTTTTACGTTACCAGATTTCTGGTATATTAACAATATATTTTTCCCCTTGCATGTGTGAAAAGTGAACCCTGGGAGCAAGGAAAATGAAATCCATCAAGTTGTTTTGGACTCTGACAAGTGGAAACAAAAGAGCTAGGCACTTTTCAAGGGCTGGCACGGCTGCCTGACTCACTCTCTTTGCAGGATGGGATGTCGCTGACTGGCTGGTTTAAGGTTCCACTAGCTCTGGTTTATTCTGAATTTACAAGTCCTGAAGTGCCAGTGAATGACCGTTGTTTCAAGTGCAACTCCAGAATTGGTCTGCTCAAACCCTTGAGGACCTGGGGGGGTAAATGCCAGTGGCTGCCACCCAGCGCTGCCCACAGCATTACTCCCACGCACCAGTGGTGGTCACACATTCCCTGGGGAGGGCAAGCAGGAGGAGCACTGCATGGGGGTTAGGAAGACACCTGCACATTTAGGCTGTCCAAGGAAAAAGAGCATGAGGCCTCTGACTCCTGCTCTGGATCCCTCACCCTTCCCCACACAAGGAAACTGTGGCTGTTCAAATTTTGGAAAAGGCTTCCTCCCCAAGACCTCTCCNAGGGTTAGGAAGACACCTTCACATTTAGGCTGTCCAAGGAAAAAGAGCATGAGCCCTCTGACTCCTGCTCTGGATCCCTGACCCTTCCCCACACAAGGAAACTGTGGCTGTTCAAATTTTGGAAAAGGCTTCCTCCCCAAGACCTCTCCTGGTTTCCTACACACTGCCCCAAGGCACCCTGGTGTTCAAAGAGCAGGGACACCAAGCAAAATTTTATGACCATATTTCTAGCCATTTCCTTCAAATAGTCTAAGCACTGAATTGCATGTTGCTGCTGCAGATGGGGGGCAAATGGTACTGTTGAAAGTATCGCTGATGTCGCTGCTGAATTTGGCCCAGAGACTTCCAAGGAAATTTTNGGGGTTAGGAAGACACCTGCACATTTAGGCTGTCCAAGGAAAAAGAGCATGAGGCCTCTGACTCCTGCTCTGGATCCCTCACCCTTCCCCACACAAGGAAACTGTGGCTGTTCAAATTTTGGAAAAGGCTTCCTCCCCAAGACCTCTCCTGGTTTCCTACACACTGCCCCAAGGCACCCTGGTGTTCAAAGAGCAGGGACACCAAGCAAAATTTTATGACCATATTTCTAGCCATTTCCTTCAAATAGTCTAAGCACTGAATTGCATGTTGCTGCTGCAGATGGGGGGCAAATGGTACTGTTGAAAGTATCGCTGATGTCGCTGCTGAATTTGGCCCAGAGACTTCCAAGGAAATTTTGTCTGCCTACTCCAAGCTACATTTAGCACAAGCCAGTCATTTGTGACTGTTAGCTTATAAATACTCTTAACTATTGGCATATACAATGGGAAATATAATATATCTTATCTAAGGGCCAAGTGTTCATTATTTATTACAGTCGTTACTCATTTCCATTGTAGTTACTAATGGGGCTTTAACGCTTGCTGGGCTATTAGCTCAGCTAAGGGTCCCAGATTTCCTTGGCATAGCTATCATGTGTTTTATCTGATATGTGGTTCCTGGCTGGTACGTATGTAAAGGGGAGCTGGGCATCACAAAAGGAAATTCACGCTTATTAGTATGTCCCACCGTCCGTTATAATGCCATAGTTCATTCATTTTTTTCTGTTTTCTTCATTGAGTTCCTTGTACCCAGATGAGGATCATTAGCTTCTGAAATGAAACATTTTAATTAAGCTGATCTGCGCTGTGCCTTCTAACCCTTCAGATAGCATTGCCAAATCAGGAAGGCACAACCGCTTCTGTGTTTGTGTTTAATAAATATTTCAGTGCTGCTTGATAAAGCTGACACTACTGCATTAAGGACACTTGGAGCCATGTCCTACTGACTCATAGCTCTGTCTCTTCCCTTCAGAAGGTGGCGTGTGAGACTGAGTCACACCACTCAAGCTGTGAATGGGGTTGAGCAGGGAGACTGTCAGCATGACAGGCATGTCCCTTAATCTGATGGAGTGAAAAAGTTTCTGATAATTAATCATCTTCATTCACTGCCTCTGAAACCAGTCAGTTGTATCCTGCCCATGAAAGGAGAAACGCTGTGAGCTTAGCTCCTCTTCCCCTCTCTGAAAGTTCAAAAGATAAAGGAAATGCATTTTGGCATGAATGTAATGGGAAATGGGATGGCTACAAATTGATATATGTTTTCCAATGGTTGGACAGGTATTAGCAGCTCCTGCCTAGTTTACTCCTCCTAGCCAGGGGTTCAGGAGAGCTCATTGCCTCCTGAGGTCTGCTCCTTCATCTGCCTGCGGGATCACGTGTGGAACAGGCACAGAGATGGATCTGGCTAAAAGAAGCCAAAACAAAAGAGCAGAGGACTATTCTCCTTCTCTGTAGGCTTGCAAACAACTGCTCCAGAAGAAATGTTGGAGAGCAGCAGAGTTGAGATGGAGTTGTTGAATTAACTTGAAATGCTTACAGGTTGTTGCAGCCATGCCTGAAGGCATGATTCCTGGTTTCCCTGGTTGTGCAGAACCATTTACAGCTGACACACAGCCATCCTGATCTGTCAGCATCTTTAACTCAGTTTGCACCGTGGTAGAGGGCTAGGGGGAGTGTACAATGATGGGGGCCGGGCCTTCGCTTCCAACCGTAGTGCACAGTTAGAGCTTGTTCGAATCAGAGGTGGCAACCAAGTTAGAATCTGGTAACGGCCAGAACATGAGTGGGACCAGACAGCAATGAGCATAAGCCTGAAGACAATAATGAAACGTCAAAATGTGTTCAAGCCCAAGTGCAGACATGACTGGTATCTCCTGTCTACCGGGTTCAGGCCAGTCATTCATCTTTTGTCTGCCCCCGGGATCTTTCTTCAGCTGCAGGCCTGAAACATTCATACATCTTGAAAAGAGCCCAGACAAAACTTGGGTGGAGTACCTGGCTGAGCCCAGAAAACAGGAGTCACACTCAGGGACTTGACGTAGCTCCGAGCTGCACAATGGGAAGGCTCTCATTGCCGTCGCTCCAGTGAAGGCAGAAGGAGCACCCACTCTGGCGAGTGATGGTGGTGGTGGCATAGCTGCACTGAGCTGAGCCACCATCATACACTCGGCTCTCACTTCCGCATACTTACGAAAAGAGCTCAACAGTGGCAACACTGAATTTTACCCATTCTGTCAATATTAATTTTTCCCAAGTGCTGCCATTGTGCCCTATTACAGACCATGGAGGCAGGTGCTGTATCTTCCCTAGAGTCTTTACATCCTTATGCCATCATGCCCCCATGGAAGTCAATGAACTGTT
This sequence comes from Steatornis caripensis, assembly GCA_013398225.1. Classification (NCBI taxonomy): domain Eukaryota; kingdom Metazoa; phylum Chordata; class Aves; order Caprimulgiformes; family Steatornithidae; genus Steatornis; species Steatornis caripensis. The sequence goes on from VZSC01002512.1 coordinate 480,067, forward strand.
TATAACTATCTTCAGAGATAGTAGAATTAGGGACATACAATCACAGGACAGAACATGACTTCATAGACTATCAAATCCAGTCATCTGCAATCACAAGCAACTACATCCCTTAAGTGATGTCAGACTTCACCCTGAAATCAGACGGGTTTCTTTGCCATCTGTTCCAGAATCCAGAACCAGTTTAATTAGAAGAGAATTCCTCTAGCTACTCGGTGACCATTTTGTACCTTTACTTAATCATCTCTGCAATCCTCCCCACAGACTGGAAGTTCAGGTATCTTGCTACTGACATTTCCACTCAAAACTTGTTTGCAGTGCACTAATGCAGGCACGGTTTCTCATCAGCACTTGCAGAAATGGAGACCTGATTGAACCTCACTTGAAATTCAGGCCCTGAGGTCCTAATCCGCAAGCTGGCGTGTACCAGGGGTGGGAGCTTGTTTACCAGCTCTCTGAAATGCCTCTTCACATTGACATTCACTTAGTGTCTCTGTCACCCTGGCTCTGATTTTTTTTTTTCTCTCCAGTGAATCACTTATGCACTTTGCTGCTATCAAAGAAAAGTCTTCATTTTCAGCACACTGTCAGGGGAAATTGTTTTGAAAAATCTTACTTAGGCAAACCTTTCAAATTAAAAATACCTAGCATCACTCCTGCTTCTCAGGTTTATAAATAGAAAGACCTTTTTATGTAATTTTGTCCATCTTTCTGCTGCTACAGGACTATCTATTTATTTGTATTTTCTCCAGGGTCAATTCAATAGTTTTTCATGATGATGTTTCCAATGCAGTCCTCTGGGGGAAAATTGCTTCATAGGCTGTGGTGGTCTGCTCTGTCTCTATGTAGAGTAGTTGACAGTTATGATGTCTCCTTCCTAGGTAATATCTATTGCACACTTTACTCCTCTTTAGTCTTTGTCATCTAGCAACTGCCTATATAACTTCACTAACCTTCCCACAGGAGTCAGTACGTGCTATGCGTAAACTGTCATAACCATACCTAAGCTTGGGAAGTAACAAAATTGGCCTGGTTTTATTGGATTTCTCACTGGTTTCGTAGCTCTTCTTTGAAATCCTGACTACTTATCAAAATCTTTTTTTTTTTTTTCAGAGAAGGAGTGATCTTAGCTAAAGGGTGGTTGCATTAAGAGCATCGCTCTGCCAGAGCAATTACACATGGTAATTTTCTGTTTGGAGAGGTCATATGAGAGAGAGTGAGCCCGTTACTGTGAAAGAGAGAAAATGTCCTGTCTTCCAACATAACATCCCTGCTGAAGAAGCCCCAAATGGTATTCATCTTTATTTGTCTCTAAACTTCATAGTTTACTAATTTCCCCTGAGCATTGTCACTGCTTGGTCTCTTGGTATTGCTGCTGCTTCACAGACCGCTCCTTCTGGTGGGATGTTTTTATTATGCATAACTGAACTGTGTCCCTGTGTAATTGCATTCTGCCTGTGACTCTGTTCCTCTTGACTAGTGAAGAACGTGGACTGGAAAGGACCGTGTGGGTCATTGAGTGCAATCCTTAGCCATTTCAGGCAGTTGTGCCCTAGATGTAGAGCGCCGAACAGCCCCAGAACAGGAGCTTGCACCTTTCCGTACGTGTCTCCAAAACACCCTCCAGCTCCCTGGAAACGGAATGTTTAACCCCAAAGATCCACAATTGTTAGTGTGACCAAGGCCTGGCTGTAAAAAATGCAGTGTTGGACACGATGGCAAAAGCAGTGCTGAACAACTATGCTGCCCTCCAAAACACCAAGCCTAAAAGTTCACTGGGGTGAATGCTCAAAACAAGGTCTGCACAGGGTGCTCATGGCTGAAACGGGAGAGCAGGGATATTTTTTGGTGATTGCTGGTCATGCCAGCCTGTGCATCCATCCTTACTCTGGGGGGCAGAAGAAATAGAATAGGAAGAAAAAACCCAACTGGATTAATCCTTCATAACACATGCAGCGATGCCAGTAGGTCACTGGAGGTCCTCCAGGACTCAAAGTCCTGTGGTATCAACATACCGTAGGCTCACAGCGGCTTGCAAATTACTTTTCTGGTACTCACGCTGTGACCTTGCTGCTGTCTTCAGCAAATAAGGAAATCTAGCACTGGGAGAATAAGTGGTATTGCTATAAAATCACTACTTACTTACAGTCATGCTTAAAAAAATACTCTTGACTAGCTGTGGTATAAAAAGCATTCTTATTACAAATTACTAATGCGTTTCAGACTTGGCGAGCCTCACCTGTGCAGATGGGCCTGGGATGTGGGTACAAGGTTAAAATAGGTTTAAACAGGTAAAATTAGACCTCAGCTTTGGACTGAGGGCTCCCCCAAGTTTTTAGCTTGGCTGATGGGAAGGTGAAATACAAAATGTTGTCATTGCTTTGGACCTCAGCTGATTATTTGCAAAACGTGCACAAAGTCCCATTATGCTGAGTGCTTCTGATAGGGGTGAAGGTAGATAGAGTGGTTTCTTGCTGTCAGCTCCTGGCCTTTAGCCCTCCCCATCCCAAAATCTTCTTGGTCATGATGACTCTGTAAACCCTTCTCTTGTGAGTTCTTGCCTTGCTTCGGTGATGTTTCACACCCTTATCATGTTCTCTGTCCTCTTCCGGGCTGATGGGACTGGGTTTGCCTGGAGATGATGGGCAGAATGGCTTCTGCCTACCTAATGTGCCCAGGGACCACGCTGCAAACCGTCCTCTGCATCTGCTCAGCTTTCTCCTGCCTCCTCCATCTGCTTTCCCTGCCTTGGTGCAGAAGCAAGCCCCTGGACCTTCCCCCTTTGCCTAAACAGAGACCCTGGGTGCTTGCATTTGGCCACACAGAGACCCTCCTGCCCACACTGCTGGGTCCCGGCTTTGCCGTGACGGATGTTTTGAGCAACGACTCCCACCATTTCAGCTATTTCAGCTCATGCAGGAACATTTCAGCCTCTACAAAACACCCAAACCGTGGTTCTTGCCTCCACCAGCTTAACAGGGCTGTACCCAGCCACTGGCAACACAATGTCTTTGCTTTGTGGTTTGTTTTTACTGACCTCGTGATAAAAAATATAAACCTTAGTTGTGCGTATTTGAATAAACTCCAAGGGATGCGGTGAGGTGATGGCTCCCCACACTTCAGAGCACTTGCAGTGGGTTGTTTATCTTCTGCAGTTTCTTTGATAAACACCGCATAGTGTCAGCCAGCAATTTAATGCTTTGTACTCTAGCATCTCGCATTGCCAGTGAAAGCAACCTTTCAGAAAAAAACACTTCATTCGCGTCTATCTGACTTAGGAAGAACACTAAGTGACTTGTGCCATGGCCTCGCCCTGCACACCCGAAGCCCGACCTAAACATGGGAATGCAGCGTCTGGGTAAATGAAGGAAAAATAATCACTCTCTCTATTTTCCCTTTCCATGCTCCAGCTGAGTGCTGTGATGCACAGAGGAGGGTCATCCGGCTGTGCTACTTTTCTTATTTCTGGAGTTGCTGTTCCGTCTTGTTATAAAGCCAGGCAGCAAGAGAGAGAACAAGACAGGCTTTTTGACTGAGCATAAGCAATCTGGGAAAAGGGAAAACACAACCTTGGGAAACAAAGATAACGTATAATGACACAAAATTCTTTCTGAGCATCTGGTAACCCCAGGAAAGGCAGACCTTCCAAATTAGGAACCAAATCCTGAGGCATTTGGGGCAGTTAATGACGCTTTTATACTCCCACATCCCACCATGAAGATTAAAACAATTATAGATTGGAAACAGTGCATTTGTTTACTACCATTTTTAATGATAATGCCCATAACCTTGTTTGGTTTAAAATGCTATTTCATTTGGTTGATTACACTGTTTTAATCCTGCGATATCCTAAGGTTTAACAATCTCACCATGTCTTCACACTTTTATACCCATAATGAATTTTTGCATGCAAATAAAATATCAGTGCTTCAGCTTTGAGAAACCTCTGAGGCAAACATTTTATTACATCATGAAATTAATTTTTATGGCCCTTCTGTTCTGTGAAGCAGAAACACAAAGCAATATGAAAAAAAATCAACCCAAGTGGCCTTTTCAGCAGCTTTGCAGCCGGATTTTCTTTGTTAGTCTCCAAGGCGATATGCTCTTCAGATCGATGATCAAAACCAAGGAGGGTAATGACACATTGTACGGACTGAGCCTACTAAAAAACTCTCCTTAGTAAGGGAGCGTTAACCATTATGGGACCTCATGGACCATCTTGCTGACTTGCTCAGAATCACGATGGAGTTTCTGCCTCATAAGCTAGCGAGAGATGTAGATGTTAGCATCTGCTTTTGCACCTGGTCGGAGAGCTGACCAGATACTGCAATACTTTTTGGACCAGCAGAGCTGGAGCCCTGCTGTAACATCTGCTGCAGTTTTGTTGTCTGACAGCTGCAGTGCAAATGCTGAATTATTTGGTTTAGGAGAACTACTTGTGGTTTATCACCCCTGTTTGCAGCAGGGCAGGAAGTGTCAGCCAGAGAAAGGCATCCATAGGCATCGGGGCAGTGCTGGCATTTCATAGGCAGCATTCAGGGGATGCTGTAGCCCTTGGGGACATCCAGCGGCTGCAGCCAGGATGCGGCATGGACAGACGGCTCAGACAACCAGCTGGATGCTCCCGGGAGATGATGTCCTGTGGCTGTGGCAGACTGGGAGCTGCTGCACTCCCAGATGCAGGCATGTGCTGCGAGGTGAGCTGGCCATTTATGTAGCGATTTGTCCCTATTGATGTAGCTATTTGCTTTAGATGGTGGCTAGGCAGGCGAAAGGGACCATGTGTTTGCAGCATCTGAACAATTAGATGTCTCTGGATTCAAATGGAAGCTCTGCGCATCCTGCGCTGTAAACACGACAATTCGTGTGTGCTCACGCATGTCTTGTCAGTGTTTGTTTAATGCTTCAGTTGCACTAGCTTTTCCCTTTTTAGTCTGTATTTTAGTGCGCAGGCGCTTGCTGAAGTGTATCCACTTAGTGAGCATCTGGCCTTGCTGGGATTTTAAACTGAACACACATTCTAAAGCTGCCTGACTTCTCAGTCAGCACCGAGAAAATTAATAGACCCAATGTGCTTTCCTTCCCTCCCATGTAGGGCTGGCTGGTCCTTCTTCTCTAGCAGACTCTATATTGTGTGTCCCACCTGGGCCTGGGGGTCACAGGATTCGGTCCTATCCGGCACTTTGCTCTACAGCGCATGGTGCTTCATAAACCCTGGAGGGGCCCTGGAGCTCGCTCGTGCACTTTGGACGTTATGAGCTTCTAAGGTCAATTGATTGAATATGGGAAGCCTGACTCTTCTTCGATAGACTCAGTACTTTTATTTGTTTGGTGCACCTTCAAAGGCTCACCTTAAATTAAAGATTTACTTAGGGATTTAAATTAAGTGAGGATCTAATTAGTGCAATTATGCATTACCGGGCAAGTTGTGGGGCTGAGGTAATTTGCTTTGTTGGGTTAGTATTTGGACCAGTTATGTGGAGTAAAGTGGCATTAATGAACAAACACAAGATGCAGTGAAAGTCCATGAGGGAGCTTCACTAGACAATCAAAGTCTCCCTGTCTTTGCTCGGTGTGATGTATCATGTACCGTAGCCTGGCCTTTAACTCTTTCCTCACAGATCCCTAAAGGATTAAATAATTCAAACTTTTACAGCCTTGTACTCACCAGCATGAGCCTGTGTGCCAGAGATGACTCCGAAACACTCTGACTTCACACAGTGAGATGGAGTAAGCGATGTAGGAGTAAAGCCCCGCATCCTCAGCCAGTGCTGTCAACAGCAACTCCTGGCTAGCCAAAATGGTTCCACACGCCCATTTCCAGGTCTTTTTTGCTTTTTTCCCAAGCTGGCGGCTTCCTCTCAAAGAGCCCTGGAGAAGGACTTGCTGCTCCTCACCCCAGCATCACTGCCCAGCAGCGGGGACCAGACTGCGGATACGTACTACACACCTGCACACACATGGACTTTGAGCTCCACTATCTGTGTGGCCCAGTTTTAAACTCAGCTTCCTGGGAATGCTCATGTGTGCAGCCTGGAAATACCGCCTTTACAAGACTTTGTGCTGATAAAAGCCCATCATATGAATACGCAAGAAAGCAAGCACCAAGGGAGGTTGCTAGCCAAATTCATTAAAATCTGTGAGTGACTGTGTCTGGGAACATTCTGGCAGAGCTCATCTAGCTCTTGAAATCATTAATCCCTCCAGCACAGCCATTAGATGGGGGCTTAGGGGGCCGCTGAGGATTTGTTTTATTACTATTTAACAGTTAGATGAACTTCGGCAATGTAACACAGACCTAAAGACTCATTGCAGGCAGTTTAAGGAACCCAGCTGAAGAACTTCATCTGGGAGCATGGTCTGGCTACCTTCTGAGGCATGGAAGACACCTAGCTTTCCCTGCTTCTAGAGATGCCCTCTTTCCTTCTCTCCTGCGTGGCTGGAGAGGACCCTGATAACCAGTCTCCTCACTCAGGAGCCCCCATCCTGTGCCTGCAATTAGCTGAGAAGATTCTCTTCCAAAATAAAGGCAGGGTGAAAGATTGAAAATCCTGGTCACCTGCAGTCAAGGATGGCTACTATGGATGGATGATATAGGAGCGAGGACAGACATGGTGCAGGATAGTCCTTGGAGGCGTTTGGAGAGGACTGAGCTCTAGGTAAGTGACAGGCTCTGGGAACAGGAGTCAGCTGCCCTGATAAGATGCATTAACTGGTTTTACAGACATCTCCAGGAGTTGAGAGCTTTTAGAGTGTAAGAAAGACAGACATTTCCAGTTCACCCGTGTGAAGGCCTTTTCAGCATCAGCAACGGAGATGAGAAAGATACTTTTGATTCGTATGCAAGACAAAGGAGGTTAACGAGGAACCGTAGCAGGAAGGCATGCATATGTAAATAAGTGAGTAGAGCAAACAGACCTCCAAGTACTAGAGGCTTATGTAACTCTTGAGAATTTCATCCTTACCATTTTAGCAAGTGGGTCATAGAAAGTTGCTGATGGGGTCAGATTTCAGCTTGATATAACTCAATATAATTGATTCTAATGGGTTTGTTAGGTCATAAAAGGTGATATCCTTTAGGTCTTCATCTCATGCTTCTTGGCAATATTTGCAAAACCTTGGATAAGTGAAAAATGCATACTGAAGTGATTTCTAATACTCAGGACTTTAATGAGACTGCTCTCTATCATTTTTACAAGATGATGATGAACAAGCACTCCAATTCCCTCTACTCCTTTTCCCTAGAAATAGAAAAGTAGGAGTATATAGCATTATAGCTGCACAGTATCAAAAGAGAAGCACAGGAAGGCTAGAAGTTTCCAGAGTATACATTTCTTCAGTATGTACATCTAAAGGAGACTCGGTCTACAAGAGGGATATCTCTGCTGACAGCTCGGGCTGGCCCAACCCCACCCTTACATTGCAAACACAGCCATGCAAAGAGCCCTTCTTAGCCCAAGCTGCAAGGCTGACAGGTGAGAGGGGCACCAACTCTCTCTGGGTGCAGTGTATCAGCACCGGATCACCTGCCTGTCAAGGATATAGGAATGAGGCATGGACAGGACCAATTTCTGCAGCCCCCTCCACCATGAGAGTACTGCTTTTGCCTCTTCCAAGGCCAGTGTTGACCCTTTGGGTGACTGTGAGATGCTTAAAAAATAATCCTTCCTCCGTCTTCAGCTGGATGTGCTGTAATGGCAGGAAAAGGGCACAGGTCATGGTGCTCTGTGTGCTCAAACCACCCTTAAGATCACTCTCAATCTTACAGTACAGACAGGGCCAGAGGGATTCAGGGCTTGCTCATGCCTGCAAGCCATGGAGAGCAAGCTGAGATTTTTTGCAGGCATGCCTCCACACACACAAATTCCAGCTGTGAATCCTCTGGTGTTTTATTTCAGGCTATTCCCATATCTGGGTATCTGCTAAGATGTGAGACGAGTGTATGCATTCTCTATCCTAAAACTACTCATTCATGGCTGGTCATCTTTGAGGTGTCTCACAGTATTTTTCTTGTTACATAGGTCAACCTGCTCATTTGCCTGTACGACATCTATTGCTTTGAGCTCCTCTTGGCCAGATGCCATCTTCCTGGTGCCTAGGGGTGGATGAAGAACGAGTCAAGAGCCTATGGGTAAGAATTAGGGGGCAGGCGAATATGAGTGACACTGTTGTGGGTGTTTGCTACAGGCCACCTGATCAGCAAGAGGAAGTTGACGAGGCCTTCTACAGACAGCTGAAAGTAGCTTCACTATCACAGGCCCTGGTGCTCATGCGGGACTTCATCCACCCTGATACTTGCTGGAAAGACAACACAGCTAGACTTGCGCTGTCCAGGAGTTTCCTGCAGAGCATTGATGATAACTTTTTGACACAGATGGTAAAGGAGCCAGTGATGAGAGGAATGCTGCTGGACCTGCTACTAACAAAGAAGGATGGTTGGGGATGTGAAGGTTAGGGGCAGCCTTGGCTACAGTGACCATGAGATGGTGGAGTTCAGGATCATGTGTGGAAGAAGCAGGGCTACAAGTAGAATTACAACCCTGGACTTCAGGAGAGCTAACTTTGGCCACTTCGAAGACCTACTTGGAGGAACGCCATGGGTTAAGACTCTAGAAGGTAGGAGGGTCCAATAGAGCTGGTTAATACTCAAGAACCACCTCCTCCAAGCTCAAGATCAATGCATTCCTGTGAGTAAGAAGTCAAGCAAAGGAGGCAAGAGACCTGCATGGGTGAGCAAGGAGCTTGTAGAAAAGCTCAAAGGGAAGAAGGAAGTTTAGAGAATGTGGAAAAAGGGACTGGCCACTTGGGAGGAATATAGGAACGTTGTCAGAGCATGCAGGGATGCAACATGAAGGCTAAGGCCCACTTGGAATTAAATCTGGCAAGGGAGGCCAAGGACAAGAGGAAGGGTTTCTTCAGGTATATCAGTAGCAAAAGGAAGACTTTGGAAAATGTGGGCCCGCTGCTGAACGAGATGGTGCCCTGTTAACAGAGGATACAGAGAAGGCAGAGTTACTGAATGCTTTCTTCACTTCAGTCTTTACTGCTAAGGCTGGACCTCAGGATTCTGGACACTGGAGGTGAAAGAAAGTCTGGAGAAATGAAGACTTTCCCTTGGTCGAGGAGGATTGATTGTCCACTGAAGCAAACTGGACACCCACAATATATCCATGGGCCCTGATGGGATGCACCCACGAGTGCTGAGTGAGCTGGCAGATGTTATTGCCAAACCCCTCTCCATTATCTTTGAAAGGTCATGGAGAACCGGAGAGGTGCCTGAGGACTGGAGGAAAGCCAGTGTCACTCCAATCCTTGAAAAGGGCAAGGAGGAGCCGAGAAACTACAGGCCGGTCAGCCTCACCTCCATCCCTGGAAAGGTGATGGAACAGCTCATGCTGGATGTCATCTCTAAGCATGTGGAGGAAAAGAAGGCTATCAGGAGTAGTCAACATGGATTCACCAAGGGGAAATCATGCTTGACCAATCTGATAGCCTTCTATGATGGCATGACCAGCTGGGTAGACGAGGGGAGAGCAGTGGATGATGTCTACCTTGACTTCAGAAAGGCTTTTGACACTGTCTCCCACAATATCCTCACAGGTAAGCTTAGGAAGGGTGGGTTAGATGAGTGGACAGTGGGCTGGATCAAGAACTGGCTGAATGGGAGAGTTCAGCAGGTTGTGATCAGTGGTGTGGTGTCTGGTTGGAGGCCTGTGACTAGCGGTGTTCCCCAGGGGTCGGTGCTGGGTCCAGCCCTGTTCAACATA
>VZSC01002512.1:490224-500615 GCA_013398225.1 Steatornis caripensis
TGAGGGGACTGGAGCATCTCTCGTATGAGGAAAGGCTGAGAGAGCTGGGTCTGTTCAGCCTGGAGAAGAGAGGACTGAGAGGGGATCTCATCAATGCTTATCAATATCTAAAGGGTAGATGTCGAGAGGATGTGGCCAGGCTCTATTCAGTGGTGCCCAGTGCCAGGACAAGGTGCAACAGGCACAAACTGGAACACAGGAAGTTCCACCTGAATGAGGAGAAACTTCTTTACTTTGGTAAGAACCTGCCTGCAAATGCAGTTCTCTACCTGGTGAGATTAAAAAGTAAATTTTTAAAAACTTTTTAATCAAAAGTAAAAATACCAAACAGATCATCAAAAAGCCCCAAATCAAATGTAAAGCAAACTTGTCTCATGTTTCTACATGGTCCTGAGTGAAGGTCCTTTATTTTGTCAGCTACTGAGCAGAAGAAGTTGTCCAATGCATTTAAAAAGAGCCACAGTAGTGAGCAAGTCTACCAGCAAATTCACAGGGAGAACAAATTAAAGAGAGATGGCACCCCCCAGAGACCAGAACGTTTGTAGAGAAAGGGGGATGCTGGTGGGGTTCTAAGACTGTTGGGATAAGGACAGGGCTTCTGTAACATTCATTACCGGCTTGAAGGGAAGATGAGTTAGTGCCTCAAGGAGGGACATCTCTGGTTCGAGCTCAGAGGATCAACATCAGGATCATTGTCTCGAGGGGCTCTGGAGCCCCTATTGCATGGAGCAGCAGAGGCATAGACAAGCCTGGCAAGGGAACAGCATCCTGCAAGCACTCACTAAGCGTTGCTTCAGCGTGACCAACCCCGAGGTTTAATCAATGTCACGCAGCGGTCCTCTCAAAGTATCGAGGGATTAGTTTAAAAGCCATGAGGTATTTTCTAGGGAGTTTATAACATTTGTTATACGCTATCTCTCTGCCTGTTATGCTGATCCACAGGTGTTAAAAGAGAGAAGTGCAGCTAAAAATAGTACTCGCTTCACAGACTGCATGGAAATGCAGCTCCCTTGGAGCTCTCCTCTCCCGATGTTCTCCCATGGTGCTCAACACCTCCCTGGAAGCAGCAGTGCTGCCCATCTCCCCAGTCTGCTCAATAACATGAACTATCCCTCACTGCCTTATGGGAACCCATTTCACAGCATCCTCCTCCAAAGTACAAAGGCAAACCTTGCCGAGGTTCCCGTGTGGCTGCAGCCTGTCTCTGGTGGCCCTCTCCATGCCCCACCAGAGACACAGAAGTAGTCCACAGCCCGTCCTTGCTAGCCGTCCTTCCATAATCTCCTCACTGCTGAGCGTTGCCTGTGTCTGTGTGCATGCAGCTGTTACTGCCTTCATGGGCTATTGCCACCAGCTTTCCCACCATCCCTTTTACTTCACATGTTCCAAGGAACAAGGCTTTTCCTTCTAATTCTGCTCTACAAGGCAACATGAGGAATGGTGTTGACCGAGGAAATCTCTGATTTTTTTCATTTATGGAAGTCCTTAGACCTAGGAGAATATTCCTCTGAATCTTCCCTTCTCTGGAGTACGCAAACATGCGCATGTGAAAGTATATACTTGGGGACACACTTTGTTTCCCCCTGCATTCCTTGCACAGGGTGCTAATTGTAGACCATGCTATGTTTTCTCCTACAAAAATAGTTCATATTCCAAAATTTTAACTTATTCCATTATTTGATTTGTTTTGTTTTGTTTTTTAAATTGCAAGTGCATCGAATATGCCATGTTGTTTGGAAATGTCTTAAGACCTTTGCACAGCACACAAAATCCCTATCCGCGTCTCAACACCCTGTCTTTGTTCTACCCCTACTCAGGGAATGGTGGAAAAGGTGATGTCTTCTTTGTAAGCAACCAGTTTAAGGCTCTGCAAGTGAGAGAAGCAGAGGGTAAGCTGGTGACTCAGAAGGACTGGAGGAAGGTCTACCAGTGCCCATGTTGGCCTTAGGCCGAAAGTTTCCCTTCTTGTTGCAGAAAGCTGGCCTGACCTTCCAGGGTCCAGAAGGATTTTTCCTCATTGGTCTTTCTGGACCAGTGTCTGGAATTGTCACCCAGCTGTGAAGGTTCCTCAGGCATCATCTCATCATCCCCCTGCTTTCTGACTCAGGGCATCCTCATCTCCACAAGAGCTTGTCCCGTGGGGCTGGCAGCCTGCAGCGAGCTGCTGGTGGGGACAGGGATGTACCTCTACACTCAGACAGCCCTGCAGCCTGGGGACCAGTGCTGCACACGCCTATCAGGCAATGGTCCCTCCCCTCTGCTGGGCATTTTCCTGTCCCCACAGTCAGTGTTGACTGGCCAAGCACCACTGGGACAATTAAGCGAAGAGACTGCGGGGCAAGCTCCTGCCCACATTGCTGCCTGCTTTCAGACCCCTCTGCCACATTCACCCTCTCCAACTGTCCTCTGAAGCTGTAAATGGAAATATTTACTCTGCCTGTTGGTAGCACTGACTATGAAGACCGGGGCAGCTGCCTGTATTTTGCTTGTGCCCTCTAAGAGTTGTTTTTCTGGATTGAATTGACTTGTAAGATGAGAAGGGATGACTGAGTTGAGCGAGAGGAGTGATGGCTGTAAGGAGTCCTGGGAGTGGAGATCCCTGCGCGTGGGCTTGGACAGCTGAGCTACTGGTAACAGCATCAGGTGAGCCTGAGGGTGGCAATATGGAGTGGGGTGCTCAGTGTGGGGGGACAGGGGTGACAGCTACACCTCCCCAGACAACAGCCACTTCCCAGTAAGTCCTTGCTTGTCTTCTCATCCCTCATCCCGCATCCCACAGCGGGAGGAACCCCAGATGGAAGAGCCGCGTGCTGCAGCGGAGACATTTCTACCCAGAGCATTGAGCTGATGTTTCCAACAATGCCATCTTGTCAGGATGTGGTGGTCTCAGAGGAGGGAGAGGAGATTAACCACAAATAGCAATGCTGTGTGCTCCTGGGGCAATTCTTCTGGGTCATTTAATGCAGATAAACCAAATCCACAGCAAAGTTAAAGACAGCGCGGTGGTCTGGCCACAGCTATGAAGGCAGTAGCTTTAGGAATTGGTTTGCTTGCAGAGATGCTAAAGGTTTGGAGAAATTAACTATAGTATGTTGATGTGAAGATTTGTGAGAGGATCAAGGAGACACGAAAATGAAAGAGTCAACAATATCAGAGCATGACATGAGATAGCGAAGTATTTTATTTCCATTGCTTTCAATATTATCTCTTGGTTGGCAGGAAATAATCTGAGCAGGGAAACTGCATAGCAGAGGTACGGAAAATAGATGTGATCATTTTCCACAGACGCAATGAGCACCACTCTAGATATTTTATAACTTGCTAGTGTTTTATGTCATTTCTTCAGACATCTGTGCATTAGAGTGACTGAGAACTGCAAATGATGTATAGTTAGGATATCCTCCTATAATTAAGCTGAAATAATGCTGGATTACTCTAGCGTAATTATAGGGGGCTATTTTAACTATTAGTTCATTAAAAAGCTATGATGCAAATCTTGTTCTGAAAGAGACGAAAAAATGAGGGTCTATGAACAAAATGTTAGCGGTCCTCTGCTGAGACCAGATGGAGAGGTATAAGTATGCTCAATTTATCAGTCAATATATTTAATTGTAGCTAGGCTTGGATGGAGCCTGCAGTGGCCTCTTATTGTGTTTAGTGTTTGCAGATGGACATGGTATTCAGAAATGCTTGGGAAAGGAACGCTGTACTTATGCAAAAAAGCGGACTTTGACTGAAATCGGCGCAGGTTTCACATGAAGCCCTGCCACATGCTCCTCTCTAGGTGGGAGCCGTCCTTTTGCTCGCCTTGCTCTTCAGGTATGGTGCATGGGGTTACAGAAGCTGGCGCTGCAAGGCTAAAATCCATGAATTGGTGTTTCAGTCCGACGATGAGGCTGACTCCAGGAAGTGTGGAAGCGGTCGCAGCTGGCACAAGCCCCACTGGAGCATGAGGCGCCCGTCTGTGTCTAATCTGCCTGGGGTCAACGTTGGTCAAGTGTTATGGAGCAGCGATGTCACCCGGTTTTGAGTAACAAAAGCGAAGCAGTATGCTTGGCTAGTCCAGGCCGTGACAAAGGGCATCCTGAAAGGGAGCTGCCTGTGCTCGTGTGCTCTCTTCCAGCGGCCAGAAATTTATTCTCTGTCTCGTTATCTCCTCGTCTCCTCTGCGGGATCCCAATGGGGCCAAGGAATCCCGAGCAGCTGGACGGAGGAGCTGCTGCCTCGCTCCCCACGCTCATTTGAGCACCAGCTCAACTGTGCTGACCAGAAAAAGCTGTCCTGGGATGAAACCCTGATCCCACTGCAGTTGTAGATACAAGAGGCTCTCTTGCCTGGCGCTGTGTATAAGATGGGATTCAGCTGGGGCAGAGTTTAAGCAACTGACTCCATTGAAACTCCTTGTTTTGGGCTTTCTGAGACCTTCAGGATCCTTCCCTCTGGACAAGGGGGTCTGTGCATGCAAGAATCAGTCTCTGGCCTATTATTACGGCATCGCTTTATGACGATCAGGTTTTCCCTCCCAATTCAGCCACTGCGCCTGCCTCGCTCAGGGTGATTAAGAAAACAGTTTGTTTTGCAAATATGGTAGGATGTGCCTGCTCTGCCCAAAGGGGCATCTCATCTCTGGCATCTGACAGCAAAAGGCAGGGCAAAATAATAGAGCAGAGGCTAAATAAGAAAAATTACTTACTTGCCCTCAAGCATTATGGCAACAAATGGTGAAGAACATGCCCTTGGGGAACAGTGAAATGAATGAGATGAATGTGTAATGTCCAGTAACTACATGCCGAATCAAAGAGCATACTCTTAAAGCATGAAGTTAGCAGGTGCTGGTGAATGCAAAAAGCAGAGAGTCAGACGGGAAATTTATTGTTGTGTGGGACGGCATGGTATGTAAATCTTGCTGGAGAGCTCTTTGCGGTTGTTTTTGGCTTTTGAAGGGGTAGGTAATGAGTGTAAGACTTTGTTTTATAAGAAAATGATGAAGGAGAAAAATCCACAGAAAGGCAGCAATGGTAGCTCAGGCAAAACTGAGGTCCCACCCTAGACTTTTTGTGGTCCGGGCCTCAGCTCAAGGGCTGGAGACCAGGAAAGGGGGGGGATTTCCGATGGAGAAGGAGGGGAAGGTGGACTGGGAGAGGGGGTGGTGCTGGCTACAACTGTATGTTGGTATTCCTCCTTCTCCCCTCAGCTCTCCCCTGCAGCTGCCCTCTCAGCCTGGAGCAGCAGTGCAGGGCAGCGGGGACGGGGAGACCTGGTAAGGGGCTGGGAACCATAGCACAAAGTATTTTTATGCTTGACCGAAGACTCATGGCTAGATGTGATTGGGAAAGGGTGTTCCCGAGTTTGGCCCAAGGGTTTTTCTTTCTTTCTTTTAATTTAATTTGATTAAACTCTGGCTGAAAACTAAGAACATGGCCCGGGTGAGCTGGCAGAAAGCGTTTGCTTGTGCATTGAGGACGTGAGCGACTGGAATTGGTGTACACGCAACTCTCTGCCGGCTTGTGCTAACTTGACAGCCCAACGCCGCACCCTGAGACAGCAGAGCGCAGCGAGCGAGCGATACGGTTACGTGCATCAAGGTCTGGAAAGAGCTTCGAAGGACGTTGCTGCCTGCGGTCCCCAGGGAGCACAGCTCCGGGCTGCCGCGTCCTTGGTGTCCTTGCCACCGGGGAGATGCTCTGCGGGAACAAGCCTTTGGGCACCTAAAGGGACTGTCACTGGTGCGACCAGTACCCAACGCCTCGGGAGCCACTGGGTGGCGTCTGAACACTTACATACATAAAAGAGCAGGATCCCTGAAAAAAAAAAACCCCAAGCAGAAATATATGTAGATAATTACGTGGCCTCCCTTTGGACTGGGGCGAGAGCAGGTGAAACCAACCCGGCGTACATCGGGAAAGTGGTTATATGTCATGCCTCCTTTAGCAAATAAAAGTCCAGGTGATCAAGGATCGAGGAGTAAAGTTCAGGGGCTGTAAAAGCAATCAGCTAATGAAAAATCACAACGCAGCCTCGCCTTCACCGTGCAGGGCACTAACAGGGGACCACAGGGGTGGCGGTGGCTGCAAAGCCCCTCAGCAGACAGCTGCCCAAAATCAGTCGTAGTGCTAAAATACCACGCTGGTAACAGTCAGGAGTTTCCCTTGTTTGCGTCCCCCCAGGGGCGGATGTGGCAGGAGGGCTGCGGGTCCCTGGGCACAGTCCCCCTCAGCTCCATTGCTCGATGTTTTCCTTTCCTACAGGGACACCCTCTCCCAGGCTGTTGCCTTCGCCCATGGGGGCCGAGCACAGCTGGCTCGCCGGCAGTTGGCCCTGCAAGCCGGCTAAAGCCAGGAGGGGGATTTCAGCAGGAGCCAGGAGCCAGAAATACTTTGTCTCAACAGTCTCCTCATATTTTCCTCTCCCCGTCTGGTTTGTCCCTGTCTGATCTATAACCTTTGCTGCGTTTCGTGGGTTCCTTTTCCTCTGATTGTTTAATGTGATTAAGAAAATATTTGTAGTGTTTCTATCAGTTTTGATCGTTGCCCCCAATTCTCCCTGAAGGAAAGCAAGCTCTGACAACCTCGTGCATATTGCAATGGAGAGCTGCTCAGAGGAGTTATTAGTTCCCTGGCAGGGTAAGGCCCCAGAGCAACAGAGAATAGGGGAGACTACCTAGCTGTGATGAGCGTCTTGAGACACATTTTATCTCCTCTTACCAACTGTTCATACAAATGAACAAGAAGCTTGCTTTAAGGATGTTTCATTTATATGATACCAGGGTTGGGACAGGAAAGGGGGGAACAGCGCTAAGACAAATGACACTATTTCCCACTAATTCAGATAAGCATTTGTTCTGAATGCAGCAGCATCACTGTGAATGCTCTTTAGCATCTCTGAGACCCCCAGTATTTATAATATGGGAGCTACTGACATGCTTTTGTGGTGTTCAGGCATCAGCACAAACATCTCAGAAGTGGCAAAAGGCAGGAAAGTGGAGTTATCAGCCAGGCTGGGGCTGTGTTTGCTTGTGTATTAGCCATGCTCAGTCGTCCACCTTCCCTCCTTTGTGTGAGGTGTGATCATTAGGTGTATTTGCTCTCAGCTATCAGTCGCTCGTCACTCACCACCCACCACCAAGTCATTGGCAGGTGGTGGCTGTCCCCTGCCTGCAGCTGTTGCAGGGGCAGGAAGGGACTTGGGTGTGCAGGGGAAAGGAGAAGTGGGCAAGCGGAACAGAGTGATGGATAGCCTGGAAGCATGCTGGTTCTCCTCTGCCAGCTAAAGGAATTGTTTTTCATCCAGCCTGGAGGAAAGAAGGAAAGTGGAGGTGAACAGTCCTCTGCAGCTTGTCCGTCCCCCAGCAAACCATGGCTAGGGTGTCCTGCCTGGCCGTGGAAGGTTCCCTTCCTGCCTCCGTGACTCGGTCTCCCTGTGTGAGAGGGAAATCATTCTCTGAAAGAGCTCAATTCCTCACCGCATGTGACTGGTTTAAACTCTGTGAAGGGACCGTGCGCTGTCACTTTTGGGAGGCTCAATGGAGCAATAGGCTGATGCTGTGGCTGCTTTTTAGAGGGATGCCTTGGAAGGGGCTATGAAGATGCTTAGGGGACTGGAGAATCTCTCTTATACAGAAAGGCCGAGAGCCATTCCTGTGCACTCTGCTCTAGGGGCACCTGCTTTAGCAGGGGGGTTGGACTGGATGGTCTCCAGAGGGCCCTTCCAACCCCTGCCGTTCTGTGATTCTGTAAAGGGGCCAGGTTACTGGGAGATGGCTGTGCTTCCAGAGCAATGGCCTGCTGGAACAACAGTGCTCCTGCTGTGAAGAGAAGATCTCTCATCCCTGGGAAAAGGACTAGAAGGGCATCTGCACTGGAGTAGTCTTCCTTCAGAGGCACAAAGGTGCTGTCTTCCCCATCCTCCAGATGGGCAGCTGAGACCAAATTAATTTTAATCCATTGCAAGGAAGTCTTTGGTGGAAAGGAGACCGGGGCCTGTGTCTCAAGTTAATGCCCTCAGTATCTCCTCTTCACTGCAGGTCCTCATGAAGACCCCTGTGGTTTTGGGGGAAGTCGCTTTTTCTGGATCGGGATCAGGAAGCATCACGATGGATTTTGACTAACAAATGGCAGCAAAATAAGAAAGGAGAAAGCAAAGCGTGGCCCCTGAGCAGACAGACATTTATGCCCGTCCTTATCTGTAAAGGTTTCCTCAGCATTTAACATGGATGTAAACTCTCTCCTCTGAACGGCACCCAAAATACCAGCTGGCTCCGGCAGACTGCAGGAGGCACACGAGAGAAATCTAATGAAAGCCCAGGCACAGCATCTCAAAAGTGACAGTCGCTCCAGTCTCAAGTAGGATCATGAGCTACTGATTCCTTCTGGGCTAGCAGAGGGCAGCATGATTTCGGAGGGCGGCTCCACTGTTGGGGTGTCACTGTTTAGCTGAGCATCCCCTCCTGTTGACTCCTTCCCCGCAGCCTGCTCGTGGCTGCAGGGTTGATCACGCTATACGATCTTGAGTCAGCAGGAGAAGAAAAGATCATTACTCCTGGCTTTTTATTTTTTTCCCTTTATTCCTTCCAGGATAATAGAGTCCTCCCCTCCCCAATTTTGTTATTCACACAAGATCACGCAGTTCAGGACACTCAGTCTTTACAACACAAAATGAAAAGAAAATATGGAGAAATAATGATATAAGTCAAAGAATATTACAGTTAATGAGCGGGAATGCCTGCTTCACCTCCCCCTGCACTGCCCAAGAAAGTGCCGATAAAACTAGATAGAGATGTGACTTGATGCTGGTGCCTGAATATATTAGTCAATTTTAATCTTTTTATTTTGCAATAATTATGGCATTGACTGTGCCCTTTCTGTCTGAGGGAAAGTTTATAACGCTTGGAAGAACCTGTGTGAGAAAAATGGGTTTTATTGATGTCTTTTCAGATGATGCTTTGGCACAATGCTGCTTTGGGCCCCAGCGCCCCCAGGGGACACATCCCTACCCAGCGCCAGCCCCAGGCTCCCGGCATCTTGCGGCTGGGATTGTGGGAGAGCAGGGCTGGCCTGGCTGTGGTGCTCACTCCCCTCACACCATGAGCACGTGGCCTTGCTTTCCACACTTGTTTGAACATCTCCCCGCTCCCGTTTCGGGGGGAATGCTGGGATGCTGAACATAGCCTCAGGAAAAGGTGCTCTCCAAAGGTCCTGGGGCCCAGGAATGGGCATCATTTTAGGTGAACTGGTGGGAAATTTGAGGGGCTTTGCGTGCACCCTTAATGGCTCATCTGAGCTGGGCAGCATCCCCGTTTACTTATATTTCTACACTGCCACATAGCACTAGCCCTCTACCTTTGAAGACTGAGATCTACAGCTCTGGGACTGTAGACGGAGGTTATGGTGACACCAGAGTTTCTATTTGCGTGTATCACAAAACACGCAACACAGCCTCCTGTTTAAACAGCAAATTTTTGCCAAAGCACAAATGCCTCCTACGAGGCTCGGGGTGCCCTCAGCTCGCACCGAAGTAATTCGCAGCCAAGGGCCCTTGCCACCTCCCGGGAGGTGGTGAGCGGTGGGTAGCACGGCTTCGGGAAAACTGGGCTGGGGTAGCAGAGGCGGAGCTGGCCAGTGCTGGAGGACGTTGTGAGTGCTGGGTGATGAAAGTGTGGCATAGCACCTGTTTCATGAGGTCTGGCTGAAATCGATGCTATTAGTCCCCCGCTTTCACGAGTACTAAACACACCGACGCGATGTAAAAGTAGCGTCTCTCCGATCAAAGTCAGCTCCGACTCTTGTGCATCCACTTTTCTATTATTCATGCTTCACAGCTGGATCAACGTGTGACACACTGCAGTCCTTCGTTTTTCTTGCTTTAGATTACAAATATTTTTAATGTTTACCTGAAATAGCGTATTTTACCTAGTGATAAATGTGCTTTACGTTTATTCAGAAGGCCAGCTTAGATTATGAATCCAAAGCTAATGAATGACTTAACTACTTGATGGAGCAAAGTAGAGCAATATACTTTGGGTGTTGGTTACACCAGGGAGGGTGCCTAGCAGGTTAGTCCGTCGAAAATGTTGTATTTATATTATTTTAACATTTCTTGATTTCAAAACAATAAAATGCTGCTCATGGGTAAACTTACTAAACAAAGGAGACTGCCAATGGGCCTGACAACGTTTCCTTGGTAACATTTCTTAGCTTTTACCCCAGTGATTGATATCCAAGGATAGCCATTTGCTTTCTGCAGAGGAACAAGAGAATATGGCTCAGTGATTCTCTTCCTGGCTCCTGAAAGCAGAGAGAGGAGAAGCAATCCATTACAGCTGATGTGGCTTTACTCATTATTTAAAAAAAAAAAAAAAAAAAAAAAAAAAAAAAAAAAAAAAAAAAAAAAAA
>VZSC01002512.1:508487-522865 GCA_013398225.1 Steatornis caripensis
GGGGGGGGGGGGGGGGGGGGGGGGGGGGGGGGGGGGGGGGGGGGGGCATGTTTTTCACATACTAAGCTCAGGGAGTAAGCTGCTTGTGCGGTGGTTTTCACTTGCCACCTCACCTATGCGACGACATCCATCCCAGTCCTGCATCACTGCAGCTCAGGGCACAACATTTGTCCCCTTGCAGCCTGGGGCACAGCACTGGACCTCTCCTGGAGGAGCCGTACCTGGGGCAGCCTTTGCTTGCAAGGCAACAGCTCAGCCCCACTGCAGGTTTGAACCTGCATGGGCAAGCACACTGTGGCACAAACCCTTTGGGCGAGGCATTACGAAGATTTTAGAGCCCGATGGAAAGTCAAGCTATGAGCGCTCTGAGTCCTCTTTTAATGGGAGGGTTTCGGGGCGCTATGTGCGAGCAGGGACAAGCCAGGTTGTGACCTCCTGAGAGCAGAGTGGCTGCAGAAGAGCGATAAGGTAGAGACACCCGATTCTCTGGTGTTTGGGGAAGTGTCAGCACTGGGTATTTCTTCCTAGCACCTAAATGTTTGGTGCCTCTTTCCCTCAGCCTACATTTCAAGTTGTGCACTCACATTAACAAAGGGATTTTTACTTCTTAAAAAGAGAAAAAAACCCCTGTGTCCTGGAACTTACTATGTAAGAAAGGAATGGAGCAAGGGGATGCTTCAATGTCAGCACACGGCTTAGGAGGAGGAGGTTGTGTTCCCTGTTCTGCTGTAAAGTTCCAGCAATCTCTGACACATGCCAGTTCCTACTGGGATTTGCTTATAGACCGCCAACTGCGTTTTAAGGTGTGATCCTGAGTCTCTTCGAGTATGCCTGTGCCACCAAGCCGGGTTTTCTACTTTACACTGGAACCCTGGTCTCCCAGGCACCACATCGTCAGTTTGCACAGCAGCTTTGCACTGGATCAAATAAAGCGGTGATTGTGGGGAGGAAAACCCAGGCCAGGAAGACAGGATAATCTGTGTTGGGATCCACTCTCCCTCCGCAAGTACAGTAGAGATGGGAGCAACCCTTGTCCCCCAAGGATGCCCCAGCAGACTTGGAGCATGGTCTGTTCTGTCGAAGTTTGAGAAATGATGGGACAGGTCTTGCAATGTAGCACATGCCTGATGGTGCACACTGTGGTTGCGCTCCATTTCCTCAAAGCACCCGAGACCCCAACAACGTGACCCAGCTAGGGTGCACCATACTGCACCATCTGGGCAACACAGTGCGTGCTCTGCTACAGCAGCCACAGGCGCTGAGGGCACCGTCTCTGCACGTGGGGTCCCACTTGCAACATGGAGGTGATGCTGGAGCTGACAGAGCCTTAGCACTGCACAGGGTGCTACAGGGAGAAACACAGCGAGATGTCGGATGCTGAAACGCAGCACCTGTGGAGGACCGAGGCCAGAGAGAGGTGCCATGCCAATGGGCAGTGTGCACAGGCCAGGGGTCACCCCGGACACATGTCCCAAAGCATGCACCATACTGGGTCAAGGTGATGCTGTGGGAGGAAGGGGTAGGACAAAATCTCTGCTGCCTGCTTCTTAGCAGATCTGCTGCTGTGCAGTTTTCTAACCTCTTATTTTTCTATCTATCTGCCTCTCTCTCTTGGAGCAGATAACTCATCTCCCTGCCTGCCTCCTCTGCCACAGATACTCCACTCCGTGATGCAATTATTCGCTGGTCTCCATTTCACAGGCTTCGCATGCACTTAAGCCTTTGAGCAGTTGCCTTAACTTCAGCGAAACCATTTGCAAAAGTGACAACCACTCAAGTGAAGAATAGTTTACCTATAATTTGCAGCAATTGCTCACATTTCAACTCTGGACTGTGTAGCTTTTTGAGCCAAAAAGATTTAAACGCTCTATATGCAGGATTGTTCCATTCTCCTAAAGCAGTGAATGATTCATTCTAGTCGTGACTGAAAAGCTTAGGGCTTGCCTACAGTTGGAAATTTACCAAAATAGTTATTCTGGAAGAAGTCTTGGGGTAGCGGATCTTCTTCTGGGATTAAAATGCCCACACAGCGTTTGATAACAACATCGCTATTCTGGAAGAGCTGTTCTGCCACATTTGCAAGTGTTGACTTCCTTGTGTCAGAGGCTGCTGAGCGGGTTATCCTAGCCGTGGGATTTAAAACGAGGAGGTAAGAAAGGGTTTGTTTTGGTGTCTAAGCATAATAGTAGATCCGATCTGCAACTGCGTTTCTGAGAGACCCGTAAAACTAAATGGGTGGAAACAACATAGCACTTTATTAGCACCAAGGTCCTCCACCGAACCGGAGGTGTAACAGCCCAATGGAACTGATTTTATGACCTAATTTCTAGTTTAAGTTTTCCATCAGAGATTGCCTGGGACATAAGGACACATTGCTGTATTTTAGTCATATTTCTTCCTGGTTTCATGTGACAGTTGCTAGCAGAGAGAAAGATTTGGTTTGGCCCTTGTTACTTCTCAACACCCTCATTTCACCACATGCCCCCCAAAACTGATGCAGTGAAGGGCCAGAACACGATCAGGCCCAAATGCTGCTTGTCTGGAACATGAAATCTGGCAAGTTCCTCAGATGCTTTATTTCCCAGCTTTTCCCCATGGTGTTATCTGCGGGGACAGACTCCAAATGCAGCAGGGCTGCTCTTCCCTGCAAATGTAAGGAAGGGTCACTTATGTTGATATGCACCATCAAGAGAGCTGCTGCCCAGTTGCACCCTGTGCTGTGTTGTACTGGTCTTCACGGGCACTAGGTTTCTCATGCTGGGACTTGCTTCAGGCTAGATGAGGACCATGTGCATGAAGCATTACTCCAGAAAAAAAATCTATGCCACTTCCGCATACCTGAGGGTACTGCCTCTAGCCCCGTGCCCAGCAGCATGCAGACGTGTGAGGGTCGTTTCCTGGTGTTACACATGCCAAAACATGAGGCGTTAAATTCAGTGGGAAGCAATTTTGACCAAATTCTTTGGGTTTGACCCGTATGTGTGTGTATAGGAGTACTTTGTGTGTTTTGTTAACGCCTGAAGATACAGCTGCTAGGCACTCTCTGCTGTTAAAAGGGCTCTTGCCCTTGGAGAGGCCCTTGTTCTGTGGAAGAAAAGCCTCCAGCACGACAAAGAACGTGAGGCTCAGCATTCCTGATATTTCCACATTAAAAATGAACAGTAACCAATAAAACAAAATAAAGCTTTTAGGTCCTCAGGATGCATAAAGAAAAGTACCAGAAGGCACAATTCCTGCCTTTCCCAGCCCCTTCCATTTACCTCTGAAAGCCAGTTGCTGGCAGTGCCACGGCCAGACCTAGTCTCCAAGAGCCCTCCCCTTCCATTCGATGAACACACCAGAGCAGACACTGACCTGGGAAGGAATGAGAAAGAAAGAAACCACTTTATTACCTGTGCAATAGCCTTCATTGTCCGGTTCTTGAAATATCCCCGTGGCCTAATATATGCCATAAAGGCAGTTGAGGCTCCTAGTGGGTAAACAAACATAAACAGCAATGCATAGGCAGGATTTAAGACCATCCACAAACAGTTCATTTTCAGGCATTGTAAACTGGCAGGAACACATTCAAATCTATGCATACTGCTGGAGAAAGTATAACTGGGAAGGAAGCCTAGAACATCTCACATGTTTCTGCCCCAAGACAAATGTATTCTGGGCAAAGATTACCAAAGTAAAGACTAAAAATTACATCCAGGCTTGAGAGAGCTGTTTTCCATCCTCCAGGGTGGCAATGGGGCAGGAAATATCTGTGAGTGAAGAAAATGGGTGCAACGAAGGACTCAAACCGATAAAGGTTGCGTACCGCTCTGCCTACGTTTTGTGCTCCAAAGGTTTTGGAGCACAGGAGATCTGAGGAGCAGCAAAAGCCTCCAAGCATGACCAAGACTGTAGCTCCAGGCTGCATGGGGAGGCTTCCGTGGGGCAGAGGGTGGGTCTGGGAGCAGGGCCAGCTCCATCTTCCTCTGGGCAGCAGCAGCAGTAATGCTGCGCATGAGGAGGACAGTAAGGTCTGCACAAAGCATGCCGTGATATTGAAACGCAATGGCAGCAGGTAGGCTCTGTGCCTGCAACCTAAATGCTCAGGTGGAACAGAAGTCCCACATTTCCCAAAGCCTTCTGGCAGCACCACATCCCCAGGCGCTGTGCATCGTATGTTGCTTCATAGCTGCCCAAAGTAGCCCTGACGCTCAACAGGCCTTTCTGCAAAGTGTAATTACTTTCCGTCTCCTCTATCCCATGAGGGCTGGCAGCATGACTGTAGTGTTTAAAATGCAGAGCTGTGCCTGGCCTGCAAAACGACGGCCAAGCACGGTCCTGGAGTACTCAGGGAAAGCTGTGTTTATTTTAATGAAACACAATGGTTAGATTTAGTCATGGGACTCTTTAGCAGCCAAACTTCAGAAACCACTTTTATTCCTGCTCTGTTGCCTCGGGAATCACTATTGCACATCGGGAGGAAAAACCTGCCTTCCTCAGTAGATGAAGGCTAGGAGGGTCTTATTTTCCAGATATATTTCAGCTGATTGGATTTACCTGTAAGCCTGCTACAAGCATGACGAGAGAGAATTTGAGAGACAAAATGAGATGCATTTCACAGGTAGATTGTAAAAATGGAGATGTAACTTTTTATGCATGTGTTCGTTCCAGGAGCCTCAATTATCAGAGCAAGTATTTTCCTAATCACCACTATTCTCTGCGTACCCTCCTTCAGAGCGTTGCATTCCCTGGAAAACCGATGCCAGCTCATGAATAGGCAATTACTTGTTTCCTCCTTCCCTCCTGGAGGAGGAAAAGGAGGAAGGTGCCCCAAGGATGAATTTCCACTTCTGGAAAATGGTCGCTTGCAAATGCAAATGATGCTTTTTCTGTTTTTATCCTTCAGGAGACTCTAGGTAGAAAAGATGTTAAAAAACAACCTAGTACAGTCTTGCCTGCAGATGTTAGGAGTGAGATGTGTGCAGGCTGATGCCAGGGTTTTTAGCAGCGGTCAGGGATTCATCAGGTCTCAGGAGAAGACCATCCAACCTGAAGGATGTCCCTGGCAGTATGTTGAGCGACACCAACCCATGGTTTACTAGAAGAGTGGGATTGAGGATTAACGGGTGATGAGGATGCTGTGGAGGGCTGGAAGATGCAAATAGTTTTCTCTCCAGTTAATAACCTGAGTAAAGCACCAGATCCTGCCCGAGGAGGCCTGTGGGAGAGATGGAGTGGAGCAGTTGTGGCCGAAGAGGGGTTTAAAACCATCCATGCCAAGAAGAATTTATTGATGTGGCAAAAAACCCAGCCTGCAGGCCCCTGAGCTGAGCTAGCAGTTAGCAGGGTAGCCCATGGCACCGGCATCAAAAGGCTGATCTGTCGGCAGAGTGAGAGGGCACATAGGTTAAGCGTGAACGGCGGGTAATGGCCAGAGCCTGGGGGACTGCACGGGTGCCTCGTGTCATGCTCTCTGGCTCACAGGGACATGGTGCCGGGGGCTTACCCTGCTTTCAGGCAGCAGGTCAGGGGTAGAGGAGCATCTCTGCTCCTCGCCAGGAGCAAGGCTGCGTGCGGGCGGGTTGTTTCCAACCTGCTTCAAAGCATCTCGCCCTGGGAGTTATGATTTCCCTCTGACAGGTGCTTTTATTTGCATTTTCTGTGCAGCCAGATAGCCGATGTGTGGGAACAATATTTTCTTTTTATTTGCAGAAGCTGGTATACCTGGAGGTTTGACTCCAACTTGCTTTGGTATTCCAATAACAAGATATTAAAGCTGTTATGTTTGTTATGTTAACAAGCTGTGGTGTTTGTTTTAGTTTAAGGCTTGTATTTTCTACAGTTCAGCATGAAGCTCACTGTACTTTATGAAAAATTTAAAAAAAGCAGTCAGCTCTCAGTGCTGTGTTTATGTATTTCTCTTTCAATCCTTTATTAAAGTGCTATTAAAAAGTAGGAAGTTACATAAAAGAACCTGTGTCTCTTTACTGTAAGTGTGCTGAATGGGATTATCAACTCAATGAACATTTAAAATACATTTACTGACCCGTTTACCTTCCTGAAATTGATGTATGCTTTATATCCAAGCTTAATTTAATTTCCATATTAACACTATTATCTGTAAATACAAAGGGCATGAAGTCTCCCTTTAAGAGAGAGAAATAGATCGAATTGCATGAAATGGTAGCAGATGTTATTTTTCTCCAAGAAATTCATTTAAATGAATTGCATAAAAACCTGCAGAAAGAATTGGGGAAGTGAGTCTACGCTTCTTCTAGAAAAAGCATTTCGTAGTGGTTGTGCTCTGGAAACATAGTCTATTATAAAATAATTGAAAACTCCAGTTTCTGTAGTAAAGAACCCATTTTTAAATACAATCGATTTGCCAGTGATGTACCCAACAGACTCAAGAACAGTTGAAAGCAAAGTCATTTTCCCAACCTGCAGAGAGTCCTGCCCCAATCTCAGAGGCCATTTGCTGTCAGATGACTTTCAAGAACTTTTAAATCTATCCTTGATGTTGCAAGGGAAAAATATGACCTCCCCAAGTGCTCAGCCACAGCTTTATCAGCAGGCTGAAGACTGCATTTCCATAGCAGAATTTCTTTTGCCTTGAACAACTAATATATCCTTCGATGCCATCCACACAGATACATCCTGTTGTGGCTTTGCCAAGACATCACTTCCACTTAGGTGAATATTCATCAGGCTCCAATTTTCCTATGCTTGTCCGGTCTCAAACAGCAACGATTGCTTTTTATGCCTGAAATGGCTTTTCACAATGCTGCTGTGCAACCTGGAAGAGTGGCGGCTCTTTGTACAGTCAGCTCTCCTCTCTCCCATCCCATGGCTGCCAAGCATCTCAAACATGACTGCACCTTGAAGACCAATTAGTGCAACAAGAAAAAAAGAAACACAGGGAAAGATCTGGTCTGCAGGTTAAAAAAGAGGGAGAGAGGGCAACAAGCCAAAACAATGCAGATACGGGTTGATTTTTTTTCCTTTCCACCATTGCTCCTATAACTTAGCCTGATGTCAACCTGACAGGGAGGAAAAAGGCAGGAGGTTTGTGTGGTTGAGGAAAAGAAGATGGAGGAGCAGTTCTCTGTACCCAAGAGACCTGACAACCCGTCTATACAGCACGAGAGAAGAGATCCCATCATCCTGCTCCCTGTAAGTGGACTGCTTCCAGTCTGTGCCCTGGCTCTTGCTGCCTGGCACGTCTCCGTTTGTTCACTTTAAAAATCTCATCACCCTAAGCAGAAGCAGAGTACACTCCAGGAATATCCTCTCTGTCACTGCTAAAACAGACTGATGAGAAATTCACCCCTTCCTGCCTAAGATCGCTTTCCCATCCTCTTATCATTACAGGCAGATCCGGCCTGTAAGCTCAGCTGTGTCAGCTTAGCGGTTTCTTCTTAACATTGGCACTTGTCAGGGAAATAGAACCTGTAGATTTCCTGGTGTTTACCACTGGAGAGACTCCTCTGGTAACCTGGTGAGGTCCCTCAGAGGAGTCTCAGCACAGTAAGTAGGAGTTAGCCCACAGCAGTTGTCCTCCCTATGGGCAGGAAACGGTGGCAAAGAACTCAGTTCCGCAGAGGCGGGATGTAGCAAACCCTCCCAAACTCCAGCATTTCCAGAAGACAACAAAAGACACCTAAATGACCTATCCCCTGCAACGAAAAGCATATACAGGGGAGAGATCCTCAATGTCAATTCAACAGGGGTCTGCCAACCCCAAGGAAGCTTCTCAGATCTGGCCCTTCCATTTTTTTTTAATGTACACTTCTTACTATTTATAAAGGTAGACTTACTTTAGCACTATAAATCACTCCATAAAAGCCTATAATGACAACTACTTTTTTTTTTCAGTAAGTCAGGCCATAGTGGTTCTGTGGATAGCCCTAGTCATAGGCACATGTTTGACAGGACTGAGATGATCCCCCATTTGGAGGCTATTGAAACGTGCATATGATCTGCAGGGGAGGAGATATCATGTCCATGCAGCCTGGTGCAGAGTTAAGCACTCCCATTCCCATTCTCTGTGTCCGCCTGTGCTGCCCTGTCCCAATGCAGCCCCACCAGGACCTACCTGCCACCCTCCTGAGACCCTGTACTCAATCTGCAAGTGGTGGAGGAACTCTGATGGCTTAGCCAAGGAAAAAAATGTTAATTTTGTGGTAGCTGTATCAGTCACTGCTGCTGAGTTGATGCACATTCCCCTGGCTTAGCAACCGAGGCAAAGCACGTCCAGAGAAATTCACAGAAGAAAAACATCTGCTGAGGTCTATTACACACAAAAAAGTGGAGTCCCTGAACCCCAAACCACAGGAGGCTGGTACGGTGTCCTGTGAGACACACTTGCCTTCTCCTGACAGTGTTCCCTATTCGTCTCCTGTCGGCACCCATCAGACACCAGAAAACATCAATGGTCCTTTGCCACGCCAAGGCCCCTTCTTGCTCTCCCATATTTGCACACACGTGGATTTCTCCATCTCACCCTGCTTCCCAGCACCAAGACTTATTGACAAAGTCTTCTGTCAAATCTGAGGGGGAGGGAGACGCATGAGACAGGGGACGGCTTCCTGAGGCTGCGCACTTTACTGCAGTCCGAGACATCTCCCTGTGTCATCAACGGGAGGTGGGGGGTGGCCAAAAGCTCAGCAGTGTGATTTCAGCAGAGCCAGTGGGGAGTGAGGGATAATGGCTGAAGAGGTCCTGGAGTTGGAGCCAAAGTGAAGAGAAAGTGGATAGTGGAAAGGACTGCCTGGTAACTCCAGTTCCTTGGGGGAAGAAAGAGATCAGGGACTCTATTTTTGTCCCCTGGCAGTGGTCTTCCCTGCAGACCTCCCTCTCCTCAGCTTTCTGTTTATGGCTCTTGGACATGGTGGGAAAAATTTCTCCCAGGGCTGGTCACCTCTTCTCTCTGTCTCTACATGGGCTGTGAGGAGCAAGTTCCACCTCTGGAGGGAAGAACACAGGACAAGCAACCCAATGGGACCATCACAGGAAGGCGCTGCCTCTACAGTCACCACCAATGGACTTTCCTATACGGACTGGGGAGGGATTTCCCATTCCTACCTCTGAGATTTGTAAAATCATCAAGAGCTTACTTGGGGGCAAAGCAGCCAAAAACGTGCTGATCAAACATCCAGTAAATGCAGCTCCTGATCTTCTTGCCTCAGCTGCTCAGGAATAGAAAAGGACTGACTACAAGGACCATCACTTAGGTCCCATTAAGGGCACAGCTGGCATGGAATATCTTGTCAACCCTGATAGCCTGAAAGTGCAATGGATCAGCTCAGGAGACTTCAGGCCTTCAGAGCATGTAAAGCACTGGCTGGCTCAGGTTGCTGTACAGCAGCAGTAGCATACAAGAGGGCAAGAGGTTAGGGATGCAGTTTCTGTTTTTAAAAAGTGGTATACCTTAAGGACTCTGTCCAGAAATATATGGGGTAGCACGACATGCTGAGTTGTCATTTGTTTTCGCAACGTGTTTTGAACATAGTCCATGAAAACAACTTTGGAGTTTAGCAGAGGTTTAAAAGCATTTTATTATAAGTGAAAATAAAGATACATCTTTAGCATCTTGTCTCATATTCAGATGAGATAGCCTCAACCTTGACTTTCTTTCTGACAGTATCTCCCTCCCTCACGGCACATTCTCTTTGTCCACATTTTAAAACTGAAGTGCTTAGCAGCAGTCAGAGCCCAGCAGAAGCAGCCATTCAGCAACGGAACATTTCAATCATAAGGAGAGAGCAATAAACAGGCTCAAGGATTTGGACAGAACGAGACCAAAAGGAAAAAGAAAATGTTTTAGTATAATTGAAAATATGTTTACTGTTTTCTTCTCCTTGAAACTTTATCATCACATTTCAGAAATAAGATTTTCAGGCTCATTTCTCACAGTATTTTTCAGTCTTCTGACTCAGAAATATGCCTCAACTTCAAGGCAAATAGTCTTGGAGGCGATATATACCTCATGCTACAGGAGATACAAGTTAATTTGTCTTGTTCTCTGGTTCTTGAAGCTCATGTGTGTTAAATGGGAGAGAAAGCAGTATTCCCAACTCAAATTGGATGCTCAGTATCTGATTTTCAAAAGCTTTTCAGCCCCTTGAAGGCTCAGCTCAAAAGATCTCCTCCAGCAAACTCTGGCTTTAAAATATGAGTGGTCCCATTGACTTCAGGAGAACTCCCACAGGCTTCATCAGTGACTTCTGTGATTTGCTGGATTAAGGCCTTCATGTGCTTACTGTGCTACAGACTTCGATGCCACTACATGCTCCTGAAAATTAGGAATTGCTCTCTTTTCAAGCGGAGACATGGGGAATCAGTATCTGATCAGACCTGTTACAAAGGAACACAATGTTCTCAGAGTCAGTGGTGCTACACAGACTCATCAGACTTTTTGGACCATGGATTGCTCTGCACATGTGCAACAATGAATGAGCTTTTACCTCCAAAAACAGTGCCCCTACTAAAAAAAGAGATCGTTGGGTCTTGGGGAGTTTGTCTAAGCCTGCAAGGCTGATGGGGTACAAGATAGTGGTGGGCGCACCCTGTGGCTCTGCTGCTTGTTCCCCATGTGGCGTGACCAGAGCTGGCTTGGTGCTAGCAGGGACAGTGTGACATACACAGTACAGCAATCTTATCTATCTTATCTATCTTTGCTTCGAAATATGGGAAGGTGTTGCCCTGGGCTGGGCACTGATCTTGCCACCTGCCCTGCAGTCTTCTCCTGCCACCACGGGCAGAGCTGGGCAGGTTGCGCAGAGGAGGCAGCAGCCCACATGGCAATATCCACTGCCAGCCCACATCCCCTAGAGCAGGAGCAGGGAGCCCTGCTGTACAAGGTCCTCTCCAGCCCCTGTGCCAGCCTGACCCTTCCTCCCTCCTCTGTCAAGAGGCCTGTCCTGCTAGCCCCCAGGAGGAGATGGCAGTGATGCCATCAAAGGTTGGTAAAAGCAGTGCCTTTCTCCACTCCCAGCTCCCTGAGCACCTCAAATACCTCTCAGTATCTCTCCACCACAACAGTCTCCTTGAAACACCTTGCAAGGCCTTGCAAACACATGCTTTTCCATTCCCTGCAATCACTGTGACCCCCTCTTTGCCCCAGGCACCACTACCCAGAGCCCACTGACTCTCCCTCAGGTGTTCCATCTCCCTTCCCATTATTCCCAGTCTTCCCTGTTTCATTTTAGCACTGGCATCAAACCGCATTTTTGTCACTCTGTGAGAAGCTGTGTCTGGTTTGGGTAAAATCCATTATTTGTGCTGCCTGAGAAGAAATGCTCTGCAAATATTGCTTTTTCCCTGATTTGCAACCCAACCAATTCTGCGTTGAGTTTAGGGCTTGGAATAAAAATCTGACAGTTCTCAGTGTAGTACTCAGTCAAAGGCAATTTCTGCTCCTGACTGGAAAGTGAAAATTCACTACAGCCTCTATGTGAGCCTATAAACCACCACAGGCTTAGAGAGGAGCTTTATGGACCGTTCAATCCACCTGGCTGCTGAGATAGCTAAATGTATAATTTCACAACATTTCCAAGCAAGATGAGGCTCATTTGTTTTGCCTACGAACCTCTGACACAGCGTCAGCAGTAACGCAAAGTCCCGAACTGGTGAAAGCTGTTGCTGAAGGAATGGCCTTACGCCAGTTTGTACCATCTGAGATGAGCTCTGTCCAGTATACATAATAGCAATTATAGTGCAGGGTGCGCTGTACATCTGACAAACCGAGCTGTGGCATAATCAATAAACTTAATTACCTATCACAGCCTGCCCACGTAGTACACAATTTTAATTCAATTATAACTCCCCAAAATGATACATAGCAGAGCAGATATATTTATCACTGAGGTCTAAATCAGCTGTGCATGTCAAGGCTGACACTTAAAAATGAAGATGTTTATAGTTCCTGGAGCCCAAAGAAACTCACATAAAAAAACGCATTCTTTTCTTCTCAAAATAACTAAAAATGATCTGTCACTGGTGGAGGATTCTCTGCCCAGAAAATGAGTCCAGAACCACAGTAACACATTGCCTCCCCAGAGCCCTGAGCATAAAAATCCACGCTGCCTCGTACATGTCATGGTGGTGGGGTATTGCAAAATCATCTCCAATGAAGCAGCCAACAGACTCCCCGTTTCTCCACCGCCCCAGACTCTGGGACGCAGCAAGTGAGGAAGATGCCTCCCAGCCCAGTGGGGTCAGAAACTGTCCCCACAGCCTGCCCAGTGAAATATTGAAAACCAAAAACCTTGGCCACAGCTATCTGAAGGGCAAAAACTTTCCCCACGTGCCCTCACCTGAGAGTTCCTTGTTTTCATCTTTAGGGATCTCGTTCATCTGTACATCTGCCCCTGCAGCTAAGCAAGTTTCAACAACTGCCCCAGTTTTTAATGTTCTTGTAGCCTTTACCGTGAGGTGTGATTTAGGCAGTCCCTTCTCTTTTCTCTCCTGGCTTTCTCTCACTGACATTAGGAACAGTTTTTCCCATCTCCTGCATGACTTGGGATGTGGGCGGGGGGGTGGGTTAGGTGCTCTTGCGCTAAATATGTCTTTCCTATGACAAATACACTGGAATGTTACACCCTGAGGAACTAAAAACGACTAGCTGGCAAGGAGCGTAAAGCTAATAGCAGAAAAATTAATCAGGAACAGCAGCCAGGGGATTCGCTGCACAACTGAAAACCAATGGGGCGTCCCGGTCACCAAGGCAAGTCCTTTGCTATTGTAGGCACCATGTCCTGTAATCATATTCACAAATATATTCATGGCCTGTTCATACCCTTTTGTTCTTGTGCAAGTGCTATCCTTCAGCATAACAGCTGTTTTCCTTCCCTGGTGTCTACCCCCAATATGTTTATAGGCAGCAATCAGATCCTTTGTTTTGCTAGCTTTAACAAGGCGAGCTCCTCCTCCTTCTTCTAAGTGAGGCTGCCTGTTCCCTGTAGCACATCCCTGTGCCTATTCCAGTTGATTTTGTCTTTCATGGATGCAAGATACTAGGTTGGCATGTATGGGTTCAGGTCTTACTGGTGCCTTCTACACCAGCATGGATCCTTCCCTCTCTCTGGTGCAAAATACCTGGCTTCTGAATGGCTTTGACTGTTTTTTTCCCCCGCAGCTGCACTAGATAGTTACAAAAGGGTTAAGTCTGGTTCAGTAGAAATCAGTCCATGCCATGTCTTCAGACTGTCTCCATCTCAACCCCTGCCTAGGTCCTTCCAGAGGCTGTTTGTCTGAGACACAGTCTTGCAAGGATGGGTTCATGCCCAAATTAAAAATTTCGCCTTGCTACTTTCTTCACCCCTTAGGCAAAGCCTACTTTAAAATCCATTTTGGCTCTCTGATGTGGAATTGGATCTCATTAGCTGGTCCCAGTTGTGCCTGTCTAGTGCTAGTGACTGCAATGGTGGATCCGTGGGAGCCTGCATCTGTGCTAGCAGGAGCCATGGCCACCTCGCAGTGGTAGGAATTCAGCAGGGCCTCTCCAATCTGCATTGACCTTCACTCCTAACATCTTAAACGAAAGCTGTTCTTCAGTCAGGTCTTACTCCCATAGGCTTGCTAAGGCTCATGCAACCTTGTTCCTCTGGCTGTCCCTGTGGAGAAGTGCCTTTATGACACAGGACAGGTGTATCTCATTTTTTTCTGCTCCCTTGGCTGTGGGAACAGGGAAAACCCAGCAGCCGTTTCAGCCAGAGGCCTCCGGGTAGCACTTCTAGGAAACCCGGTCCAACATACTAGCAGCTGGGACAGCCAAATGGGCCCTGAATAAATGAAGCCGAGAGCGCCTCATTCCCTACAATCTCCTGTCTCTCCAGGACAGAGGTGCCAAACACCTGTCCTGTTGGCTCACTGTGTCAGGATGGTTTATGTGCCTTTATAAATTGGCTTTCTCTTCATCAAGGAAAAAGACTGTACTCCTGCTATGTATCAGCTGTAGCTGAGGTTATCAAGACAGTTGGTAGAATTAAAACAAGCCACTAGGGCAAGACACAATTTTCTCCTTCCCCATTCTGTTAATTTTGACATGTAAACAGGCATGAAAGATACAGAGTGTCTTGGCTTCAGTAGGGTTTTACTTCANGACTGTACTCCTGCTATGTATCAGCTGTAGCTGAGGTTATCAAGACAGTTGGTAGAATTAAAACAAGCCACTAGGGCAAGACACAATTTTCTCCTTCCCCATTCTGTTAATTTTGACATGTAAACAGGCATGAAAGATACAGAGTGTCTTGGCTTCAGTAGGGTTTTACTTCAGCGGTACTAGACACAATGGCTGATATAAGCAAACAGCATACCTTTATCTCCCTTCGTCCTGGTTTGAGCCAGGACAGAATCAATTTCCTTTTAGTAACTTTACATTTTAGTTAAGTCTCTTC